>CAKALU010055238.1:10271-36335 GCA_916700995.1 Hozukius guyotensis | reverse complement strand
AATATTCGTCTACATAAAAACCTTTAAAACGAGAAAAAACACACTGCCACTTCATGCAGTTTATGCTTCGTATGTATGAAAAAGCATCCACCAAGTGAATTAAATGCACTTTTTTAACACTATAATGTATGATGTATGGGGAGGATCCAGCAGGCTACCTCATTTGCATATTGGGCGGACATAAAAACCTTTAAAACGAGAAAAAACACACTGCCATATATATATATATATATATATACAGTATATATATATATTTGTTAAAAAATTAACAACAAATTAAAAAAATATCTGGAGCTAGATAAAAATATGACAAAAGAAAAAAAAATGTCAAAATATATGTGCAAGTTGCATTCAGTTTGAAAAGCAGATGGTTTGTTAACAAAGTGTCTTTTATTTTAACATTAACATCCTCATAACCGGTTATGTTTGTATGAATGTTATCAAAATGTATGCTTCTGCAACATGCATCGTATATTGACACGAGAGCTTTGATGTAAGCAGACAGTAGTTTTATGAAATGTACATTATTGGCTGTTGTGTATTTATTCTAAGATGAATTGGCGCTCAGAACATCAAACCAAGAGACACAAGGTAAGTGACCCAAACATATCTGTAAAATGTTTTTTAATAGGTTGGTGGATTATTGAAAAAACAAACAAAAAAAAAACAGGAATTTAATTTCTTCTCAAGAGACATAACTGCATCTTGATACATAGTGTGGAATAATAAATCATTCAAGCACAGAACGTATTCCAAAAACAGATGATAATAAAACACATAAACTGAAAAAATATTTAATTAACACAGTGGTCAATCTGACATATTTCGTAATAAATAAAAATTCTAAATTGTCAATATTAACACATTATTATAGTCTAATATATGCATTTTTTGGGGGAATACTTTATTATTTACTGTTTATTATTCTTATCTGAAAATAATCTATGTGATATATTATGAAGCAGTGGTAAATGGTGTCCCTGTATTTTCAACATCTCTAACAAATCTTCCTCTCGTCTTCACAAAAAAAAACAGTCAGTTCACTTTTACACAGTCATTCAGAAATTCAACCTAGAAGGTTGAATCGTGTGAATAAAATGATAGTCCAGTGAGGAAATTGTTGCTGACAGTGATACATTTTTACTTACATTTCTACAGGTTAATTATAAATATCTGTAGTAAAACTGCACTTAATGAACTGATTGAACTGAAAGTGAATTCACCCCAGCCCTGTACAATATTAGAGCTAATTAAGCTGAACACTGCTACGGCAAATAATATAATTATATTTATGTACATTATATACATTTATTTTAAATAAGTTACATAATGCACAGGTAAAAGGGTATCTATTAGGTACATTTATTACAAAGGTCTGTGACAGTATGGCTTTGTAAATATACATTACAATATTGTCATCAGAAAAAGCAAGTGCAGTCAGACAGACTGCCTTTCAGCATCGTACTCATTTTTTTTAGGTTTAACTTTAATTTTAAGTCGAACTGCGACTAGTCTTACACTTTATTTTGATATGGACCTTATATGAAAAATATATCCAGCAGAACCAAAAATAAGATGCTTAAAGACAGACTTCTACTGACTGCGTAGGCCACACTATAAAGCATAAGGAGTAGCCTCTACTTGCTAAGCAGCGTTTTAAGGGAGCGGGTGAGTGCGTTAGCAATGGCCGACATGGTGCTGGAGTGGCGGACCAGGGCTTTCACGCTGTGCTCCCCTGGCGATCCCACGGTGGCAGTCTCGGCCGCCTTGAGCAAACAGATGTAGTTCATAACGACCTCGTCGACCTTCGCCACGACCTCTCTCTGCTGGTGCGAGGCCGACGCTCCGAGCCCCCTGACCAGACACATGCAAGCTTCGCAGAGGCAGCAGAGCACCTGGAAGCTACAAGTCACGGCTAGCAGCATCTCGTCGGGACTGGTGTGGGCCTGCGCCATCCTCCGGCACGCCCGGCCTAATTCTTTTGACTCGACGGCGAGGAGCGTCTTGTACTGGGATACGTCCTGGAGTGGCATCTGGGGTCCGCGGTCGCAGCGCCCTACGCTGGATCGCACCAGCGCGATGAGCTCGCTGGCGTCGCGGCGGACGTCGACGAAGCCGGAAGGGAAGCCGTACATGCGGTCCTTGAGCGCGTTGATTCGCGAGAGGCGGTCGCTAAAGCTCATGTTGTTGAGGACCTCCCCGTACAGCTGCTCCCCAGCTAAATCCATTGCTGAGCCACGGGGCAATATGGCGGACGCGGCGGCGTTATCAATATCGTTCCCACAACGACTTCGTCTTGGCCTCTCCCACTCAATCTCATCCTCTTCTCCCTCACTCTTACGTTTAAAGAAACAGTAGCTGAAAGGCCCGTTGCATCTCCAGGGACTGGTGTCCAGTTTTTGAGAGCCCTTCATGTGTTTGGCATCTTTCTGCAACGGAAACGCCACAGACGCCCTTCTACTGTCTATCCTGCTGCCCGTAGACCAGCACGTGTGGGAGGACACGGAGCCTTGGGAGTAGCTCTTGGAGAGCCGCTTCCTCGTCGGCCTCCGCTGGACTTTGGTGTCACCTTGTTGGGGCACAGACGGACACAAGGGCTGCTGGCTCCGGCTCCGAGTGGGCTTATCGAACTGAACCTCCACGCTCCCGGAACTGGCGGTGATGTTGCTGGAGCTGCGTTTGAGCTCCCGGCCACGTTGCAGGCTATTGCAGAAGGGGTCTGTCTGCAGTAGGGTTGGCGCCAGGGCCTGAATGTGGTTCTGCCGGGACTGGACGGAATGGATGGTATCCTGGGTGCATCCTGAGTTGCTGGAGCTTGCGTTGGCTTGCGAGGGAAGAGACAAAGGAGGTGGTGGGGGAGGTGGTGGAGGAGGAGATAGTGGGTTGGGAGTTGGAGATGTAACGCAAGCCCTAGTGCCAGCAGATGTCTGCCTGATAAAAGCAGAAGGGTGGTCCCCCCTTCCTAGTGAGATGGTGTTGAGGTCTGCCCGTTGGCCACTCACACTGGGGGCAGCAGAGAAACAAAGAGAATCGTTAGGACGAGAATGAGGCGACTGACGAACTGCATGCTTTGCCCTCGGGTCTGATCTGAACCAGTCCTCGGTGCTGCTACTAGGTTGGCTTCTTGACCGAGGCGGGGGACGGTTAGTGGTACCCCCACCCTCGCGGTTTCCACCTGCAACGAATCCCCCATCGCGACTGATACAGCCCTCTCTCTTATACAGCGACATGAAGTGCTCTGGGTCCATACCGCTCCGCTCTAGTTCACTCTCCAGGCCCGAGAAGGAGCTTCTCCTCTCGGTAGTAGCTGGCCTGAAATCTATATTGTCGTTCGGCTTCTGAGCATGCACGTCGGGGCTTCTCTTGAGTTTGGCAGGAAGTGTGGCGGAATGGTACGACTGTGGGTTTATATTCGCCTGCTGCATGGCGGTCGCATTGGGGGTTACTAAATTTGGGCTGAGGAATGGGGATGACATGGAGGAAGGCATACACGGGCAGCGAGCTATGGTGTTCCCCCTATTCTTAACCATTTCGACAAGCTGAGGGTTGCTAGTGATAAAGCGCCTGGTGTCCTTTTTTACCGCCCCTCCCATGCCCGCACTGTGCAGCTTCCCTCCCTGATGCATCTGGCTGACTGTTAGATAGTTAATCAGTTGTCTGTAGGCCTCGTTGCCTTCCTTCTGGTTCAGCCCCTTAAAACAGGCCTGTTGCTTAGCATGCAGATCATTGTGGGGCCTCTTGCTCCCAGTACCTGTGGTCTCTTTATGCTTAGACGACGTGGCCGAGGAGGGGCGGCCGGGTTCGGCCCCGGCAGCGGGAGGGTGAATGTTGGGCAGCATTTTCCGAAGGAGGGCAGGGTCCGCGTGAGGGTGGAGGTCTTTTCCCTGAGTGCTCTGGTTCGGGGCGCCGCGAGGGATTCCGGGTTTGCTATCTTCATAGTTTAGCACCCTGAGTAACGAGGAGGAGGAGCTAGAAAGCGGGTGCCGTTGCAAATGTTGGTGTTTTGATTCGACCGCACTGGGGCCGAGCGGCGAGTCAGTTGGGGTGGCGCAGGCGCTACTGTTCGTGCTGCCGCCAGCATCCAGTGATGAGCACAGAGAGCCCTGTAGCGAGCTGTGGGCTTCTCCTTGCAAATTTGAAATCCGCTTCGCTAGATGGTACTCGCACAACCGTGCGACGCTCTGCTGTCTAGAAATTGGCGGATGCTCACTTTGTATGTCCGATCCTTGTTCGGACGCCCCTGATCTTGATTTTTTGGCCGGGGATAGCAATGATGCAACAACTAGATGCTCGTCTTGCTCAACAGCTGCAGCACCATTATCTGCACCACAGTCCCCCATGTTGACAAGGTGGTCAGTGGTAGTGGAGGGAGGGCGGGGGATTCTGTGATGGTCACGGGGGAGGCTGTTCATCGCGACGCCCTCGGCTACAGAATTTTCTGCTAAAAAAGAATTCTGTCTTCCTTGACTTTCCCCCCGCTCACAGAACGAAGTGCGCTGGTCCAATTCAAGATGCCCGCGGGGCCTGCCGCTTTCACCTCGATGCCCTTCCCTTGTGCTGAAGGTGTTGTACTTCCCGCTGGAGTCTGCAGACTTTTTGTGATGCTTGCCTCCCGGCGTGGTGGAACTCGGGCGCTGGAGAGTGGCCGAGAGGTTAGCCTGGGTCCTCGCCGCCAACGCGTCCGGCCCCGATGATGCGGCTTCCAATAGGGGGCTCCGTCTCGGAGGAACCGCCGGAGGCTGAAGGTGCCGCGTTGGACTGCGGGGTTTCTTCTGTGTCGTTCCTACTGTGCTGGGCGAGACGGGGAATTCTGTTTTCTCCTCAAGTAAAGGCTGGTAGCCTTCCCTCGTGGCCACCAGAAGACGCATGTGGCTCTCATTGAGCCTGTGAGTGGCGGCCAGGTCAGAGATTTCAGTCATCTCTGAGGAGTTGGTCTCATTGCCAGAATCTGAGGACGACTGTGGGCTGAAGCCTCGAGACGAGTAAACACCTAGAAGATAAGAGATGCAAAGTTAAATATGGGTCATTAACTTACTTAACTAGCTGCTGACACAGAGCTTATGACCATATTTGCAAATAAGAAGGTACAAACACACTGCATTTGTACAGTATGCTTGTTTGTATCTGTTCTTTTTTTGTTGCTTTTGTATGATATGGTGCTAGACAAATACATATGAATTGAAAATTTGAATTATACAAATATCTGTTCTGGTTTCATGGATGTGTTTTGGGAGTTTTCTAACTCAGAGGGGGCAAGATGTCACAGAGAATTAAAGCTAAATGGTGGAGAGAAAACGAAAAAAAATAACTACAAAAAGAGCAAATCGTTACCACCCAATGATGTTTAACATTTCTGTGTTAACACTCACGTAAATAAATAAAATCCCACATATTTTTGGTGGTGTAAATGATATATAATGAGAAAGACTGAAGACCATAGACTGTATATAAAGATGGAAGACATGTCTCCACTTCCT
This sequence comes from Hozukius guyotensis, assembly GCA_916700995.1. Taxonomy (NCBI): domain Eukaryota; kingdom Metazoa; phylum Chordata; class Actinopteri; order Perciformes; family Sebastidae; genus Hozukius; species Hozukius guyotensis. Next base: position 30,858 of record CAKALU010055238.1, on the reverse strand, counting down.
CCCACTGTATAAAAGTGAAGCCAAAATATCATGTATGATCAAATTGACACATGTTCTATTACACAGACTTGTGACGGTTATGATCTCTCGTACTTTGGGAAAAATGTATTTGGGGAGTCACAGTGAGTAAAAGGTCTGACAACCGATGCTAAAACAAAGACAGAAATGATGGTGATGAAACATTACTGTACTTGTATTCAACAGACCTGGATGGTGACTGTGGGGTGGCGGCGGTGGAGGCCTCTGTTCAGAGACAGACAGAGCCTCTATTGCCTGTAGAGTATTCATGACGGCGTTCTCCAGTCTCCTCTCCCCTCCTCTGCTCCCTTCTCCCTCCCCGTGCGTCGGAACGGCGTCAATTAACGACACCGGGATATCGTCATTGTCTCGTGTGCTTAGCGGCCTTCCCTCGGGTGCCGTGCCCTCGTCTGGGCTGTCCCGAAAACCCGGCGGTGGAGCGGCGATCGCGAGGTTGAGCGTCTCTAGCAGCGTGTCGTCTTCGTCGTCGTCGACGCCGTCGTCCCCCTCGGGGGGAGGCAGCGACGTCAGGTCGATGATGTCGTCGGTGGAACCGGAGAGCGTGAGGAAGGAGGCTGCGGCTAACCCTCCTCCCTGGTTGCCACAGTTCTCACCTCCGCCTCCTCTGTCGTCACACACCGGCGTCCCTCCAGTGGAGTCTTCTTCGCAGGAAGCGTCGTCGTCGTCCTCCGCGTCGTCCGTCGTGTCGCGAAACAGATCCCTCAGCAGCGTCTCCTCGCCACCTTCCTCGGTTATAATGTTACTATAGACGTGCGTCAGGCCGCTGAACTGAAACGGCACCCTGTCCTGCGGCCGGAAGTCTGTGTTGTTGTGCAAGTAGGGCGGTCTGTGCTCGGGCACCTCGGGGCTCTCTAACAGTCGTTCGTAGCCTTTAGGCCTGTTCAAGGGCGGGTCCCCCCCGAAAATAAATGACACTTTGGCGCTCCGAGGCGAGTCTTGAGGTTTGTGTCTGGTAGCGGGAGGAAGAGGAGGGGGCACCGGACTTCTCCGCGCCCCGAGGTCTCTGTCGGGGTTTTGGGGTTCGTGGAAGTAAGGAGAGATGCTGTTTTCTCTCTGCCCATTGTCTGAATACTCAGAGTCCCTGTTGTAGACCTCTCCCTGGTTGGGCGACGGCTCCTCGCTGTCCCCCAACGATGTGCTGTACGGCCACTCCAGGACACGATCCTGACCTGCAGACAGCAGCAATACAAGGTCTTACTATTTTATGTGTTTTTTATTATATCGATTCAATTTTTAAAGTGGCTTTTGAGTGCTCCATTTCAAGACTTTTGAGGTTTTTTATGCTGCACTGGAAAGCATCAATTTTTAAGCTTTTCTATTTTTAATGGTTTGATATGAAGTGTTCTGCCGGGACAAAGATCTTGCCACTCATTTCTACAACATTCACGAGTAAAACTGTGCTGGAAAACACACATTTTCTCACCTAAATGATATTAATTTCACTTCTTGAAATTGCATTTTTGTATAAATGAGTGGCAAATCCACACTATTCTGAACTCACTAGTGTCATCCCCTCCGGTGCTATTGCAGTGTGGCATGCTGAAGATAGACCTCCTCGAGTCCACTAGGAGGCGGTAGTAGCCTGCTGTTAGACAGGCCAGGTTCATTGCATCACTAGACTCCATGATCAGTGTGATGGGCTGTGAGAAAAAAAAGAAGGAAAGGGGAAAAACAACAGATGCTATCATTTGTGTAGAGAGAAATAATGTTCTATTTTCAGACAGAGCTGCTCTCTCTCACCCTGACGTCCAGAACATGCAGCTCCAGCCGGACGTTGGTGTCGTCCTCGGTGAGGATCTCGATGCGGTTGACGTGGCTGAAGTCGGCCAGCAGGGCCACCAGGTTGGTCCGGGTGTTGATGACATGACTGATGCCGTAACGCGGGCCCACTAACAGCATCACCTCTGTCTGCTTCTCCCCTTGCTACAGGAAGTAGTGTGAATGCATACAACAGTTGAAAGTCAAGCAAAGTTTTCAAACTTTTACAAAACCTTTCCAGATCTAATGGCCGTACCAAAAGTATTGATTTGAACTCCCTCCCTCCGTACAGTCGGAGTTCGCTGAGGTACCTCAGGTAATGCACCTTGGCCTGCAAAGCAGTCAGCTGCACAGAGAGGAGAGAAATGCATTAGTAAGCATCTGAAATCACATCAACCTGAACAGATGCATTTGTCTTCTAATGCCAGGATGTAAAGCAATCTCAAGCCATTTTGATCCAGACCACTGATTTTCCATTACATCCCTTCATGTCATTTAAATCTGATCAAACTCTGCAGCGCTGCTCCACTGCAGTACTCCCAACTATGGGTTGGATGTGTGCCTCTCCGGCCATTTAGGCTCAAACTTGAAAGCACATCTATACAGAGCAGATTATGTATCATATTAATACATAAATAAATGAATAAATAAATAAATAAAAATAAAATAAACATTTATTTATTTACAAATTAATTAATTAATTAATTAAATTTTGTATACATTTTTTTAATTTAATAATAAATAAATTAAAAAAATATATATATATATATATATATTTTTTGTATGCAACTGGCATGTTGCATCATGTTGCATCATAGAGACTTATATTGTATCTGTTGTGCATTCTCCTGATGTTGCACCTGAATTTAAGATGACTGTCAGTATCAGAAACAAAAGGCTAATGGGACGTCTGACCTTGCCAGACGTCTCCATTAAAAAATAATTTTGTTTTCATGAAATTCTTGCTCACAAAACTGAGCGAGCAGCCTCTTTTCGTAAGCGCTGAGTGATGACTTCGAGGCCGTAATGAGAAAGCTAATTTGGTGCGACAATGTTTTTGAAATCACAAGTCGGTTCGTTGGTGTTCCTCGGCCGTATTTCTCACTAATGAGTAGAGTGGATATCAACCGTCACACTGTGAATGCAAATGATTAGCCGGCACGTCGCGCTGCTCGAGGCTTGGAGGGAAGCGATCAATATCCCTCCAGTAAGCCTGACATTTTATAGACATTATACACACACACATATATGGGGTTCAGGTGTGAGCTACATTCCTTCATCCACTACATGAAGCTGTGTTAGGTAGATTAAGTTGGACACGGAGCGATGCTAATTAGTCTGCTGATGAGTGATGCTGCCCAAACGTTCAGCTTCAGTGAACGCTTCGTGGCTCGGAGACGGCATACCTCGGAAATTACTTTCGGAATATATGTATAATTTAATTTCCTGTCACCCGTTTTAAACATGTACATGTTTTTGTGTGATCAAATTTTTTATTGGTTTTAAAGATATGCATTGGAAATTATTAGGGAAAAAAATTACATAATTCAAAAACAAATTAATTGGAAATAAATTAATTAATTAATTAACTGATAATAATACAAATAATACAGAGTATTAACTATCTAAATAATGTTTATAGATGCTTTACTAAGTATTTATATATATATATATATATATATATATATATATATATATATATAAATAAAATAAAAATAAAGAATAAATATAAATAATAAATAAAAGAAAAATATAAAATGTTATAATGTGTGCAACAATAACATAAATTAGAATTACTAATAATTAGAATAATTAGTAAACATTATTAATTATAATTTTGTTGTTTGTTAACAGTAAAATAACTACTAACACAATAACCAAATAACCAATTTGCCATTTATAAATGGTTATTATAAAGTGTTACCAAATAAAGTGTTAACAGCCTTTTGTTATCTTGTGATACTGAGTTAATTATCTCATTATCTCGAGATAACGGTGTTAAAAAAATAACTGCAATCATGGCAGTTCTTGGCTTCCGTACTAAATATCTGACAACATAGTCTTCTATATTTTTCTTATTGTAACAAATCCAATAAAAAAGCGCCAAACCAGTAATGTGTTTTGAGTTTTTATCTCAGTATATTCTTACTTCCTACTTCCCTGTGGCCCCAAGCTCATTCATCACTACTGATGATGTAAATCTTTAAAAATAAGTCAAAAATATAAAGTCTCAGATTAAAAAAAAAGGCTAAGTAATTTCCTAAAAAACGCTGTGGTTCTTAGAAGCAAGGAGCCATAACATTCATCCAGGATTAATACATATTTGATGCTCTCGTGAGTATTTATGGCAGCATGAGTGCAACGTTGTGCCTCACAGATGCGTTTTTAATCACAGTACAATATTTTTTTTTTGTGCACTGATAACTGCACTTGCGGCTAACCTTATTTGCATGACAGCCGATAGTAAATCACCCGCTTAAGTCGAAACTGTTGCACGGGTTGATCTTGTTACGGCGTGCTTGCTGATTTGTATGTGTCAAAGTAAATCTGGGCGTTACAGAATTAAAACAGTTTCACAAAGGAGCTAAAAAAGTTGAGCTGAAGTTGGAGCGGCGGCCCCCGACCGTGTGTGTGTGGATATGAATATATTATCATGCACACGGTTTGACAAGGCTTGTTATCCGCATTAGCATTCAAGCTCTGGCTCCATTAAGGGTCTGAGGTTGACAAGGGTGAGAACCTTTGCAAGGTTGAGCACGGCAGCGATGCTATTTTGGGATATTGCGTCAGGAAACAGAATGTGTCGGCGCACATGTGTGTCAGGAGTTTATTAACAAGGGCGAAGAAAGACAAAAGGGAGCTGCTTACTTTTTTCCCCGGAGGCACGAGGTTCTGGTTGGTTTTGAGGATGTGTGTCAGAGCCTTCTTGATGTTTTTCTCCTTCATGCTGGACAGCACGACGGGAGGCAGGAACAGCGGCAGGCCCCACTCCTTCCTGTTGAGAGGAGATTGATTTCATAAAGTCACTCTTAGGAAACAAAAAAAACTACTTCCACCAGACCTGGGGTTAAATACTTGCAGTCAAAAGCTAGAAATCGGATGATGTTTACTCTCTGACAAGCTGTCAGTTACAGAACAAATTGACTTTCAGGAAGGGAGCTTTCTTTGGAGAAAGTGCTCCTGCAATAAACCTTGTTTACAATGCAATATGAGAGAGAATATTCCCAACTACTACTGAACTGTATAAGTTGCTGTGCTGAAAGCTTCAGTTGGTAACTTTTAGCAAATATGATAAGAAGTTATTTTTATTAAACTGTCACTATCCTGATAATAGTGCATGAGACAGATAATCTGTGAAAAAAAAACATGTTCCTCTGTGTCCTCCGGTGCTCCTAAAGGCATTTGTAAGATTTCAACGTGCCTGAAGGAAAACAACCAATCAGAGCTGAGCAGTCTCTACAGCAGCTGTCAATCGCTGATCGCAAAGCAGCGCTGATCAAATATGAATCCTCAAATGTGTTCAGAAACATCTTGTAGTGTACTGTTTAGCTGTAAAATGAAAAAGTTTGTGACCCGGCAGCCATGTTGAGATCAGTTGAGGAAATACCAAGCACCGCCCACCAGCCGGGTCACAAACTTTCATCATTTTACAGCTAAACAGTACAATACAAGATGTGATGACATATAACAGCCCATTTGCAAAGCAGTTCGTGAAATCGTCACACAATTCAATGTATTGATTCGTGTACATAGACACAAATTTACAATTTTTTTTCGTGATGGTCAGCACAATTATTATGTAATCCACGTAATTGTGAACCAGGAAGTAAACGAAAACACTGGACTTTCGCCCAGGAGACCGGCTGTTCGTACCCCGTGTGAAACCAGAAGTCAATGTTGATTTGTGACATAACTTCCGTACTTGAGTTACACCACTTCCGGTGTTATTTTAACCCAAACCACGATCTTTTCCTAAACGTAACTAAGTAGTTATGTTGCCTAAATGCACAAAAACTACGTTGTTGAAAGTCGTGCTGCTGAGTGTCACGAAAAAAAGGGAAATTAGCGTCTATGAATCAAATAGATTAAATTTCATGACTATTCCACGATCTGCCGTGAGACTGTGTTGGAAATAGGCTTCACAGTTACAGAATCTTGATTGATATTTGATCAGCGCTGCCTAGTTTGACCATTTGATCGGAGTTTGACAGTTTCATGAGCGTGAAAATCTTACAAATGCCATTAGGAGCACAGGAGGACACATGTCTCATGCACTATTGTCAGGATAGTAACCATTTTATAAGAATAACGTTTTATCATATTTGCTCAAAGTTAGCGACTGCAGCTTTAAGAAAAAATTCTAAGTATGAGAAAGTCGGTGAATGTCACAATTTCTCTTAAATCACTTGTTTGTGCAACTTAAAATCAGAATTGTGCTTTTTGCACGAGTTCCAATGTTTGGAGACCTTGTTGACATTTCTTTAGATGATGCAATTTGTTTAACAAACCAGAAAACTATGTTTTGCAGAAGATGGAGGGTAAATAGGACAGTGAATCTCTCTGTAAACCCATCAAAAAACACTTTTTAGAAGAAAAAGCCAAACTGTCTAAGTCAGTGTGTTATTCATTATTGATGGAGCAGCTCCAGGCGGTACAACAGTTTAACATTACACATCACGTCGGTGGCGTCAAAAACACACAAAACTTACTGGATGTATTTCAGGGACACCTTCTGGGTCTGTCTGGTTGTCATGGTGAGGATGTACATCTGAAGGGCGGCCAATCGCAGCGCGGCGTCGTACTTCAGCTCCGGGCCGAACCGCTCCAACACCACGTCGTTGCAGCTCTACGGCAAAAAAAGCAGAGGGAGGCGATGTTACGTAAGAATCCCAAAGTTTTTGGGGCTTGTGAAGTGCATTTCATGTCTCCGTCGAGCAATTCACGCATCCCTGCTGAGCTGAGAGAAGTTGTTCTCAACCTTTGTGGCTCGAGCTTCCGTCAAAGGGATGCAGTTTCCAGTCCCTGATGACGGACTCGGAAGCACAAAATGGTGAACAGATGATTAGCTTTCCTTCTCTCAGGCTATTACACTTGTCTAATTATCAAAGAATCCTATGGGGAAGCAATTTATTATTTTAAAGACAAGTAGTTTATATAGAGAGAGTGGGTTTCTTTGAGAACTTTATTTGCAACGGAGGATTTTGTCACCTGTACATAGAGGTATTCAAATGCTACGGCGTCTCTCCGGAGCAGCTCCACGGGGTCCCGGGGCACGAAGCTGATCCTGAAGAAACACTTCATCTTGTCACAGCCGGGCCTCTGGGTCACCTGGGGGGGTCACAGACAGGAAGGATGGAGGGTCATAGATGAGCAGAAGCATTAACACATGCACAGATAAAGAAAAAGAGTGAAGAAACACACAGGTTTGTGCTACAGTATAATCATTTTTGGTGTTAAGGCGGTATATGTAACATTATAACATAACAAGTATTTGCATCTAGTTTCAGTCCTGATACTGGGTGCAAGTGAAGAAAGCAAGCTGTACTACAATTGTAGTAGTAATACAAGTTAGATCAGCAGTAGAATAGTAATGCTATCTGGCAGTGGTGGTGGTTATAACAGAAAGTTTGTGTTACCAACTGGGGGCAGACACTGTGGAGTTGCATTATGGGAACTGTACGATCCAGTGTTATAAGAGCTTGACCCATACTAGGGACTAAAAGTCAGGATATGTCAGCTTGAAATGCATAGATTTTTGTTGGAGTACGAGCAATACCATGATGAAAATATAATCCATTTCCTGCAGTCCAAATGTGACTTACGTAAACATATGGAGGTATTATCGGCACAATATACTTAAAAGGGTGCTTTCACAAGCCATAGTCCGTTTGGCTGGTCCGAATCAGGGTGAAATGTATATTTTTGGTTTGTTTTCTACTTAGTCTGCTTTGGTTTCACAGTGCACATATTAAAGCGGACCAAATAAAAAAAAAAAGATTGCTCGAGACTGATCGACTGTGTGCATGAATCCCTTCTCCTCCAGTTTATGACTTTATAAATGTCACTATTTTTGTGGACTTTTAGCATATTCTGATGTTCTCTTCGGCCCAGATGTTACGCAAACATCGGACTTCTGCACAAGTCCAGGTCAGTCCTCTCCCACTTGTGTTAACATGTCATTTATCTGTGTCCATCTCAACAGATGCCCGCACAGGCAGTCTGCATTTTGGTCCGAGACCACCTCACAAGCGATCTCGGGCTGGTTGTTTTGGTCCTCACCAGAGTACGATTACTGCGTTCACAACCGCCCAACCGAACCGCACCAGAGTCCGATTAAAACGAACTAAATGTTGGCTTGTGAAAGTGCCCTTAAAAGGATAGTTTCGGTGTTTTGAAGTGGGACTTTCTCGGTTGCGTATCGCAGCCTGTGGACTGTTTAAAGGACTCGGGATGGTTTTGCTTCGTAACCTCAGCTGATGAAGTTATTTGCAAATGGCAAGCTATTTGGTATCATGTAGATTGGAAATTACAGATAGTAATGGTGATATATGATTGTAATGTAACATCACGTCACTGGTTTGGCCGATGCCCAGGACGATCGCTCGCGCCTACGTAATGCAAGCGCGTACACAAGCAACAGGATGCCGAGTGCAGTTCACTTAATGGCCACCGGTGTCATAAATAGCAAGGATTTTCTGAAAGTTACACAAACAAATACAGTACAGTGGAGTAAAAAGTAAAATATTTCTCTGTATAAACTAGCATAAATGGAACTACTAAAGTAAAGTACCTCAAAGTTATACTTCGGCATAGTTTTTCAGTAAATGTACTTAGTGAGTCAAACCACTTTACAAGCTAAATACACGGCGGTGTACTGCAGCAGCGGTAAGCCTGAACAAACTGACTTGCTTGCGGTGGTTGTCCGTGCATTTTACTCCATTTCTTATTCAGGACAAAACCACAAGACCAGCATCATCTTTTAAATATTGATTATGTTTCATAAATTATTTAAAGTGCAGAGAGAGGGCGAAGGAGTGCATTTTTCTATTTCAAGCGGCCTTCTCCCCTCCACACCTGTCACCGAGATTGACACTCGGCTCTATTACAATATGTGTTTTATCAAGCGTGTCGGCGACTCTTAAACCGCCACTGTGTGTGTGTGCGCCACGTGCACAACTTCACGTCTGAATTGCGCAGTATGAATATTAAAGGCGTCCTCTTGTGATCCCCGCAACCTCATTAGAATGTGGCGGGCACTGCGGGTGAGCGCGTGTGTGCTGTTTGTGCATTTGTGTGTGTGTGTGTGTGTGTGTGTGTGTGTGTGTGGGAGGGAAGGTGTAATGTGAGCTGTCGCCTCTTCTGTGCCAGAGCTGATAAATGACACCGGGGTCCAAATGCTGCTTGAATACTGAGCAGGAGTGTGTGTGTGTGTGTGTGTGTGTGTGTGTGTGTGTGTCAGACTCAAAGAAGACAAAGAAAGTGAGGAATAGAGGAAACATGTCCTACCTGAGTAAGCATCTCCTGCTCATGCAGGAGGAGCAGTTTGCTTCCAGAGCCTTCCGTCCGGTGCTCCAGCACCAGGGAGAAGTGCTCGATGCATTTGATAGACAGCTTCTCTTGCAGGGTCAGGATCACATCCTGGAGTAAACACAACCACATAGATACTTAATTAGATTAATAGTTATGTATGCATGCATTATCTTTATTGTTTTTGCCGTTACTATACAATAAATCAATGCACTTTTCCAGTATTGTTCCAACGTGAAATGATGCAATATGTGCGCCAACGCATCAATCAAATTGCAGTTTTTGGTACGCCACTGCCACTTCAACTGATAAAGAGCAAACTTGTTTTTCAAATGTTGTTTGTTTTTCCAAGCTCTTCTTCAAGATGTCTCACCATATGCCATTTTTGTTTTTTCCAGTTCTGCTAATGCGTCTCTATTTACTTTGTGCAACGCATCGTGGGACACTTTTAAAATCTCGCTATTTGTTTTTAAAGCCTTAAATAAAAAACTTATTTCTAACGTCCTCTTACTGCTTTTTAATCTGTCGTTGGTTTTATCATATTTCTCTTAACTTCCTATTTTATTTACTCTCTCTATTGTTGTATTTCATGATGTATTATTGCCTTTTATTTCTTTAATTACGTATACCTGATCCTCGACTGGAAAGCACTTTGGGTTGGCTCCTGTTGCTTTTAAACGTGCTTTATAAATTCCGAAATGAAAATACTACATAGCATATTCAGAACCTGCTTAGAATAAGTGGGGAAACTTATTCGTAGTACATAATGCCATTATGCATGTCCACTTTGCAAAGTTACAGTATCGGGATTTGATGCTTGACATTTGCATTATTTCTCTCAACAAAAAAAAGAACCTTGAGTACAAATCTCAAAGGACAAAAATATATGTATTTAAAAATGTAACTTTATAACTTTGGACATTTGTCAGGTGTAAAACATGACACTACTTCTGGCGCCCTTGCTCGGACCACACCCATCCTACTATATATTTACATAAGAGGTTATCCTATGTTTATAGTTCATGTTTTGGTTGTAGTAGTTTGGAATATTTATAGTGTATTCCAATATATTATTTATATTGTGTATTCTATAGATATTCTATAGATACATCTCTCTTCTAGTGTTGATATCCATCCAACCATCCATCCATCCATCCATCTATCCATCACCCATCCATCCATCCACCCATCCACCCATCTATCCATCATCCATCCATCAATCCATCCTCAAACTCGACCTTCATTTTAATCTCAACTACACACCTGTAAAATTCCCTGACTGCTGCTTGTACAGTTGAAACACTATCATGTTGACAAAAGCTGTCCTCTGACAGACATTTGCCACGATGACACACACACACACACACACACACACAAGGTGAAAACAACGCTCCCGCCGGCGGCTGGTAAACATTAGACTAAAGGCCTTGTACAGGCAGCATTACAGCAGCTGAGAGAAGCAGTGACTCAGCTTCTCTTGCTTCCTTAAACTACACGCCCGGATCACAACTGAATCTACAAGTCAGAGAAATTTAAAAATCTGCTCTTTGCCACCTCGCCTGAATAAATGAGCTGCTCAAACAGACGGAACTCAAACAGTGATTGAATTTCATGCTCCGTGTGTGCGCACCAAGACACACTCATTTGCACTCCAAATGAATTTCTCCCTTTGTAATTATAGACGCCGCAGCGACTGCTGATTCTGCCGAGTGTGCCTTACGGGGTGGAGATACACACACACACACACACACCTTGATGGAGGTGCTGCTGTCGAAGCGAAAAGACTTAGTCTGCCCGTTCTCCAGGTAGACCTTCAGGACATTTGGCATGAACAGAAGAGCGTTGTCCTTCACCGGGTTCTGCAAAGGAGGAATACGATCAGTCTTTTCAACAGGTGAGGTTTAATACAGAAAAGTGTTATGTCATAACACATTTGTCTATCTGGCATCCAATCAACTGTGGTAACCAGCTGGTATTGCTTATATGGGTCATACATAAGTGTGTGTGTACATGTTTGTGTGTGTGTGAGTGTGCGGTAGAACTGACTGGAACCTGGCCGTTTATAATGACCTCCTCTGCAAAGCGCACTTTGACCGGATTGGACTTGAGCATGGCTTTTTTGGCTGCACTGATGAACGCTGATTTAGGGGACTAAGAGGCAACCGTCCAAAGAGAGAGAGAGAGAGGGAGAGGAGGGGAAGAGGAAGGAAGACAGATGGAGAGAGAGAGAGAGAGAGAGATAAAGAGAAGCATAAACACATGCACAAATGAAGAGGGGGGAAAAAAACACGTTAGCTATAACATTGGAAAAAATCAATAAAACATTAACACATCTCATTTCCTGAAATTGGGGAAAATGCAAACAAGGTCGGACCAAAACATATTTTTAGCAATTTTACCAGAAACACAACCCTGGTGCAACACAACGAAAACTTAAAGGGATAGTTGGGGTGTTTTGAAGTGGGGTTGTATGAGGTACTTATCCGTAGACAGTGTATTACCTAGAGTAGATGACGATTGGCACGCCGCCAGTTTGGAGAAGCGGACAGCACAGGAGCAAAGCAATGTATTTTAGCCACCTAAAAGACAGACCCACCTAAAAAAATCAATATCACTTTAAGTGTACTCTATATTTAGAATATTTTCCCCGCTTTACCTTGCCATGAGACAGCCCTGTTCCATGGGGAACTGAAGCCGTTGTATCCATTTATGCTCTCGCCAAAGCAACCAGACTCCATTGAAAAAAAGTGTAATTTTACCTCGCAGAACACTTGTGACTTTTGGTGAATCCATACTAACCAAAGTCACACAATAACACAAACAAACTAATCGATCGAGGCAGCGGCAGACCAGCAACCCCAAGCTCCCCAGGGAAGTGTGGCGGGCTTTGAAGCACATTTTCATGGTGGCCAAACCGTGGAATTATAACTTCTGTGTCCGTAACGTGACACCCTTGGGCCCAAAAAGACTTTTTCCCATGGATTTAAATTGGTAAAGAGACGTCTGTAACTCAGCGGATAATTTTCTTTTTTAGGTGGATCAACTTCCCTGTATGAACACTTGAATAGCCCTGATTAAAATCATTATGTCCTAAAAGTTGTAAAATAGCCGGATCCAGAGTTATTTCCTTCCTCCGTTCATGTGAATGAGAGCAATGTATGCGGAAGTTCGCCGGAAGATCTGGGTACTTTTTCACTCTGCAGTCGAGCCATTTTGGCATCATGCGCCACTGAGCAACTTTCATAGGAATGAACGGGAGCCTCGCCTCCAACGCTGTATCCAGTTCTCTTAATACATCCATAATGAACTCCTGTGTTCTGCGAGACAAAAATACACATTTTTTCAATGGAGTCTGGTTGCTTTGGCAAGAGCATATACTGTATAACGGCTTCAGTTCATAGACTATATGTACGGCAAGGTAAACCCGTGAACATATTTTAAATTCTAGTGTTTCTTTTAGGTGGCTAAAATACGCTTTGCTGTCGTCCCCGTCCACAGCAGTACATTGCTTTGCTCCTGTGCGGTAACTCTTGCCTGTTTCTCCAAACCGCGGGCGTGCCGACCGTCATCTACTGTAGGTAATACACTGACTATGGATAAGTACCTCAATACAACCCCACTTGAAAACACCCAAGATGAATGCATTTAGTTGGAGGTAAACAGAATCATCATTTAATCCCCTTTAAAGGAAAAGGCTCTTTGTTTTTCGTTGTTGACAGTAAGAACAAATATGGAGTATCACCAGCTTTATCCTTTAAATGCAGGACAGAGTTGGGGGAGAGTCGAGGCCGGCTTAAACTGTGAGAAAAATTGCCGGTACAAGCCACAAATCTCAATGTCATTTGTAAGGAATTTATTTTTTTTAGAGAAAGGTGATGAGAATTCAGAGGAATACTCGCTCTAGCAACATCCCTAGCATGAAACAGAGGATACTAAATCATCATGTTCTTGTTTCTGATAATTATATAAAGGTATCTTATTATAATGACAAAAGTATCCGTTGTTAAAAATGCAACCTGCACCACAGTTATTCTTTTCCTGGATTTCATTTCAGCACTTTTTTTTTGCTAAATACATCTGATACATACAATTTTGAACTGGTCTACTCACGGGATACGGTTGGACAACAGTCAACACGATGGATTCTTTGCAGCTCCTGAAGCGAGAGGACAGCAAGTCAACAAAAATCATCAGAAAACAATGATCACAGTGAAGAAGAACAAACGGCAGATAAGCGAGGGGAATTTGATTAGCTTGGCTGAAATGGAATGAGACGCCTCTGGCGATCACCACTTACAAGCAGACGCAGTTAAAAGCAGAAGCGCACACACATACATACACTTATTAGTTTCCTATTAAAATAAATAAATAAATAAGTGACATTATGTCTGGCGAATCAAAACATGACTTCAGTCACGGTAAACTGAGTGCATCAAAATAGTTAATTTTCTTTCTTCTTATTAATTCTGAATATTTATGTGTCTGAGCGTTACGTGATGATGACTATGCTCGTGTGATGAGCAGATGAGTGAAGCATGACTAATACTTGGCAGGCACTTCATTAGAGTTTCACACACGATCTTGTGCAATTTAAATTTTAAAATCTTTTAAAAGCAAATAAATAATGACTTTGTCTGGCACTGACTGTTTGTGTGCTATAATCAGTATAAAACCTGTTTTTTTTTTAATATTTCCAACTGATTTACATTTCTATAATGACAAAATTCAATATTACAGCGTCTGGATTGGACTATTAAAGAGGATCTATTATGCTTTTTGTGCTTTTTCACTTTCCTTTAGTGTGTTATATAGATTTTTTTTGTGTATGTAAAAGGTTTGCAAAGTTACAAAGCCCAAAGTCCACACCAAAAAAAGAAACACTGCTCCTGAACTGTCTGAAACACCTCGCTTGAAGTTCTTCAGTAACGTGGTGATGTCACCAAGTAACTCATTTTGCATAATACCTGCCTAGCGGCTAGTTTGGCACGCCCTCAAACAAAGTTAGTTAGAGCGGAGCTGGAGCAGAGTCCGAAGAGTTCGGTTCGGCTGACCAATCAGAGCAGACTGGGCTTTTCGAGAGGGGTTCTTAAAGAGACAGGCGCTAAAACGAAGCGTTTCAGACAGAGGGTGAAAAGAGGTGCTGCAGCACAGCCGGTATGAGAAAAATAAAGTGTTTTTTGAACATTAAAACAACAAACATGTTCTAGTAGAAACACAAAATACAAGTATGCACCTTAAAATGAGCATAATAGGTCCTCTTTAAAATGTTTCAAACTGGTTTATAATGACAAAATTCAATATTACAGCCTGTGGATTGGACTATTAAGCCACATTATGTTTCAAAACTGCACATATCTGAGAATTTAGCAATGGAATTTACCCCAAAATTATTCTCACTAACCATGTTTGTAGCCATCTACTCATGCAGATAATGCATCATTTACTGCTGTGAGCACCACAAATGAATTCCACTCCCAAGATAAAGGGCTATTTTGCAATCTGGACAAAAAAACATGGCTTAATACCACTAGAGCTAAGCAGAACAATGTGTTTTTGTAATACGAGTGAACTGGCCCTTTAAATTTAGGTTATAAATAACCTTCAGTTCAGGGTTTGGGTGCTGCTACATCTTTGGTTCTGACAGATCACAGTGTCCCCGAGGGTTTTTTGTATTCACCTGACGAGGTCGATGACTCGTTCTCTAGGAGCCGAGCTGACCGGCTCGTCGTTGATCAGGATGATCTCATCGCCTGGCAACAGCTTCCCCTCCGATGGACCACCTACGGCGCACATAGAGGGGTTTCAGTACGTCACCCAAAAGATTGAAACAGTGGAAGAACAGCTGAATGGACACTGTGTGCATATGAACGTGTTAGCTTACAGGTAATTTGTCCCGTCTCCTGACACACGCATTGATAAACTGCTGCGTCCTTAAGCACACACTGTATTATTGCTTTCCTTGGCCAACATCTCTAAATGGAATATTCATTAGCTCAATTGTCTGCTTGGGATTCAGCGCTGATTGATTATTGAGATGCCTAATCACTGTGTGTGTCTGTGCAGCCAATGGAGCTGACGGCCGATAGGAGTCTGGAAGAAGTGGTTTGGCAGCAATTTGACGATCGACCAATTAAAAATAAACAATACTTCCACTAAAGAAAGTGTTTATTTTCTTTCTTGCATGGGGTCAATAGTGCTTACTAGTCCGCAGAAGCCAACAGTTTCCTTCTAAACAATCATTACAGCAACTGTTTGCACTGATAAGCACTCTGCAAACACTAAGGAGGAACTGATTTCTGTACTACACTAGCATAGCCGGAGGTGTCACGGCTTGTTTTCCTACTTTGCTTTGTTTGTTATTTCATTTTCTCCCAGTTCTTCTCGTAGCATCATATCATCCCAACAGTGTTAAGTGTTTTTTAGTGCACGCATTGAATACTGCTCTTCTTGCTATCAATCATCTGACACACACAGGAGTGAATGGACTTTTGCATCAGGAAATAATCCCTCATGTTGCTTTAACTTCCGTACTTAAGTAACACCACTTCCGTAGTTATTTGAACCCGAACGTTGACTTATTTGTCACGTAACTTCCATACTTAAGAAGCATCACTTCTGTAGTTATTTTAACCCAAATGTTGACTTATTTGTCACGTAACTTCCGTACTTAAGTAGCTCCACTTGTGTAGTTATTTTAACCCAAACATTGACTTATTTGTCACGTAACTTCCATACTTAAGAAGCACCACTTCTGTAGTTATTTTAACCCAAATGTTGACTTATTTGTTGCGTAACTTCCGTACTTAAGCTGGCTTAAAAAAGACAGCCAGCAGGGCCTACCTGGCGTGACAGAGCGGACCACCACCGGTTTCTCGCTGCCCGCCACGAAGCCGAAGCCCAGGACCGGGTCCCGTCTCATCTCCACCAGGCGAGGGGCGGGGGGGACCCCATCCAGGTGGACCTCCTCCAGGGAGCTGCTCTGGGACACTTGGCTGGAAAACACAGGAGGAGGAGGAACATGGTGACAACCAACATCTCTATGTGGCAAAAGGAATAATCATACAGTTCACTTTGACCTTGACTCACATACAGTTTTGCTGACACACTTATCCAGAGTGACGTAAAAAATGAGTCGGCAAATAGTTTCTCTTTAAGAAGTAGCAGGTAATGGGCTCAATTACTGTTACCGGGATCAAACCTGTCCTGCTTGTTAAAGGAGGGTCTCTCACAGATTATGATGCAGTGCACATTAAAATACAATCAATTGATTCATTACAACACCAGAAATTAGTTTTAGCTCTGAAAGGAAACATTAAAGTTAGAATGAATGATTTGAATTATCCGATCGGCTGCTCATAAGTCAGAGCCTTGGCTCAGGTTTGGTCGTTAGCACAGCATTTTATGCTTAAGAGCCATTTATAAACGAAAGAACAGGTCGTGCATTCATAAAAATGCCTCAGATCTGCAATCTGGAACTGATTTCCCTCTTGCATGGACATAACGAGTCGGCAGATTATCCCAAATAAAACTGTACTGATCATTTAAGCGAGTCGCAATTACTCAATATGAATGAGTAAAGGTCAAAAAGACCTGCTCTCTTCTTAACTGCTGTAGTTGATTGCTATTATCGCCACATTAGCACAATATCACGTATGTAGCCATCAAGTGCATATTTACTTTACGACTGTGCCGTTTGTTTCAGCGGTCATTTATAGAAACAGTGGGCAACCTCCGGGTCTGAAGAGTGACCCTACTTCTCGCTTGATTTATTACCTCAGCAAACATTGTAAACATGAGTTTATGGTCTCAATCGCTAGTTTCAAGTCTTCTTCAATACAGCGTGATGTTCATTTAGTAAATTATGGTCCCATTTAAAGTCAAATAGACCATAAAGCAGGGAATGCTTTAGGGCGTGGCTACCTTGTGATTGACAGGTTACTACCACGGCGTTGTCCGGTCTGGGAGTTGTCTGTGTTTTTCGTCTTACGACTTTTTCACAGTTTGTTTTCAGTTCATGAAAGTTTTGGTTGCCTAAAAATGTCTTATTCATCGTTCGGTTGTACTTAATTCAACCCTTTCTTGTCACTTCGGGTTGCAAAAAACCAAGATGGCAACAGCCAAAAACCAAGATGGCAACGACCAAAAACAAAGATGGCAACAGCAAAAAAACCAAGATGGCAACAACCAAAAACAAAGATGGCAACAGCAAAAAAAACAAGATGGCAACGACCAAAAACAAAGATGGCAACAGCAAAAAAAACAAGATGGCAATGACCAAAAACAAAGATGGCAACAGCAAAAAAAACAAGATGGCAACGACCAAAAACAAAGATGTCAACGACCAAAATGCAGAGCTCGAGGCTTCAACACGGCAGTCCGCAAACCAATGGGTGACGTCACGGTGACTACGTCCACTTCTTATATAAAGTCTGTGCATGGCCAGAGCAAGAAAGCAAAACGTTTCCACTTGAGCAAAAGTAACTGTGTTGTTTTTTGGAGTTAATACTTTATATCTTATTTTTCCTGCATCCTCTCATGTCGATTTCACCCAGTGTATGGATGTTGAACAATGCAAAATGATCTTTGCTCTTTCTGAGGGACTGACTCTAAACCATGGTGGCAATATTCTTGATTACAATTTTTATGAGACCCGTTGGTACCTATATGGGGCCACCAACATTAAAGGTGCAGTGTGTAGGATCTGGCGGCATGGAGTGATGAGGTTGTAGATTGCAACCAACTGAAACTTTGTCCGTTCTGGGCTACTGTAGAAACATGGCGGCTGACTCCGTGAAAAGGACCCGCTCCGTATGTAGATATAAACGGCTCATTCTAAGCTAACGAAAACATAATGATTCATATTTTACGCTAAAGAAAAACATACTTATTAATATTATATTCCATTTCCGCCAATAGACCCCCCCCCTAAATGTCACACTGTACCTTTAAAATGCAACGTTAATGTAGGTTAATTTTGGTGAAGTATCACACTGTCCTTTTCTTTGCCTTAATGCAAGTCACTCAGGATGAGAGCTGCCACTTAAATGTAAATGCACCGTATTAAATCAAACCTCCCCTGCTCGCTGAGGCTCAGACGTCTGTCCCGACCGGGACACCGAGAATGCAGAGTGCCTGTTAATTATGAGGTGATATATGCTTTCAGTGGGGTTCGCTCGTTCACTCGCTGTCTCTCTTTCTACCTCCCTCCCTCTTTCACAGCTTAAAACGCTCCCTTGGCAGCCATCGCTTCCTCTCTGCACATTAAGTCCAGCACTGGCCAACACATCCATTCCATCTTTGTCTGCCGCTACTGTCCATAGAGCAGAGCATATGAATCCCCTGCTTCATCTATCCTAACCTTCACATAGTCACATTATTTCTTTGCAACTAAACTAATTTCTCTCTTTTATTAGAGGTAATATGGCTTTACCCATGGATATTTATCTAGTTATTACGATATATGTACCTGCAGCTTTGCCTTAATCTGCCCTGGTGATGAAGCGTGTTTCCAACCACCCAGGATGCGACTTTATCTCCAACCAATCAGTCTCTTGCGCTTTCTTTCTCATTCTCCCTCTCATTATCACCATTGATCTGCACTGTACTGTACATACGGCGCGGAAATCTCAAACTAAATCGGTCTGTAATGAAGCGTGTTCCAATCTGCGACGCGGGCTCATCTTCCCTGTCAGGGTCAGTGGGGTTTAATCCCCACGGGAGGGCAGAGCTAGGAGGTCAGGGGGTCAGTGGAGAGCTGGGTACAAAAAAAATAGGTTCTCATCAGTTGTCATTTTTAAGGTTTGCATCATTTAACCAATATTGTAAACTTAAGTGGGTTTAGATGCCTACACTTAACCATATTTTTGAAGCCAGGTATTGGAAAAAAATGGTGTGAATAACATTGCATTCGAGGTTAAAGTGCATTATCAAGAGCAAGTTTCAAAGGACTTCAATGGACCGTGAGTCCAAAAAGATGTAGTGCATTCCAGGACAAAGAGTAGTACATTACAGTTACATAACAAGCTTAATAGATCTAGCTAACCTAGTCTTAGCCACCTGGCACCACTGTGCATATAAGACGGGCTGGGTTATATTATGATATATACTGAGGCGATATTACTTTGGCCAGATTTTTCTGTTTTGCATATCAGTGAGAAGAAGTGATTTATGGCAATGTTGGATTTAATGCAGTGGTGATAACCATAGATATATATACACGCATTGGCCTTTGGATCATACGTCAACGTCGCCGCCATATTGGGGGAGGCAGTACTGGCCTGTAAACGAATACAAGTGACCTGGGGGAGCTGCCGTTTTTCTAGATAAAAAGCACAGATTTCAATGAGTAGTTTTTATATTCAAGCTCCTCGTGGAGTAATGTAAGTTAGAATTAATGTAAAAAGGGGACAAGGGATGTTGGGTGTCAGCTGCTGCACCAGAACAGTTGGCAGCGTTTATAAAGCACACACAGATAAGCTCATGAGCAAACACCTGCAACTATCCATAATAATGAGCATCCACAACGGCAGGCATATGCTGCTTACTCTACACACACACTGCAAAATCACTTATCCACTCAACACTAATGCAAAACTGTTCTTCAAATACGGAAAAATACTGTGTTGATACGGGTAAACTGATTTTCTATTTGGGCTTTTGTCACTATTTTCTAAGTTGTTGTGAGTATAGCCCGTTAAGAAATAAAACTGTAAAATCAATTAAATTGGGCACAATAATATGGAGGACGAAGAATGCCAGAATCAAAAATAAATAAATGAAAATAAAAGACGTGATAAATAAATAAATATGCCATTAAATGTAACAAAAATAATATTAAAAATAAATGTAGGAATTAAACGATTGATAAAATATGACATACATTGATATTTCTGTTTTAATTTGCATATCTATTTATTTATTTTTTTAATAATTCCCTTATCTATCAACTCTTATATTTAATTTTCCCATTATTTATTTATTTTTTATTAACTTATAAATTATTTATTTTTTTTTTTACTTTTTATTTTTTTTAATTTATTTATTCATAATTAAATTTCTGTATTTTTTTATGCATTAATTTATTTCTGCATTTTCCCGTTGCATTTCCCCCTCCTAATTTATTTCTCCAAAATTATTTATTTCCATATTCTTTTCTTACATTTCTTTAAGCATTTGTTCTTCATAAATGAGAGTGCTGTCATGAGGTCAACTTTCCGCCTATTGGTTTATCGATATCTGAGTGCATAGATTGACTATATGCTAG
>CAKALU010055238.1:0-10251 GCA_916700995.1 Hozukius guyotensis | reverse complement strand
TTTTTATTAACTTATAAATTATTTATTTATTTTTTATTAACTTATAAATTATTTATTTTTGCATTTACTTTTTATTTTTATTTATTTATTTATTCATAATTAAATTTCTGTATTTATTTATGCATTTTCCTGTTGCATTTCCCCCTCCTTATTATTTCTCCAAAATTATTTATTTCCATATTCTGTTCTTCATTATATAAATGAGAGGGCTGTCATGAGGTTAACTTCCCGCCTATTGGTTGATCGACATCAGAGTGCATAGATCGACTATATGCTAGCTAGCTAACGCTGTCTGCTATGAATACAGCCTAGCTACGCATATTTCAGGGAATTCAAATACACTTGAGTGGAGAGCAGCATTGACAAACCTGCTAGACCACGTTAGGTGAGGTTAGGGGAGTTATCTGTCCAATACAGTTAAATCAACTATTGGCTCTACTCACTCTCCCGCTCTCTTTTCTCTCATCTTTCTCTGTCCCCCAGGAATCCAATTGTGATACTCAATCTGTGTCAGAAGCCAGCAGCTTTTCTCCGGGAACGAAGCCACATAACCGGAGCTGTCTCCTCCGTCATATTTGTGACTTCCCCCATCATGAGGAGAGAGCAGGGGGAGTGGCGGAAAAGATGAGCGATAAAACGAAGAAAAAGGGAAATGAAGGAGGAGAGGCAAGAAAAGATGGATGTATAGGAGGATAGAGGACAGGAGAGCAGGAGGATTATTGAAAGTCATCTTAGTGGGCCCCTGTGTTGAATGAGTTACTTTATCAGTGTTGAATTTGTCCAGTGAAGCCCAGAAAAAACAGCGTTTGGAAAGCGGAGAGAGCAGGAGAGGGGAATTGATGTCACGGGGTCAAAGCGAAGAGGAGGACAGGAGGGAGGGAAAAGGTCGAAGAGAAAACGGAGGAGACGGGAGGAGGCCGAAGATAATAGATATGGGAGATAAAAGGAAGGATGAAAAGTTCAAAAAGACAGGAGGAAAAGTATCAGAAAGAAGTAGAAGTAAGAAGAAGGAAAACCAAAGAGGGTGGAGAAGAAGAGGAAAGGAAACAAACAGCACATATGCATCCATTGTCAATTAATTCGCAGTATAATTTCACCACCGCATAAAGCAATTTGTGCATCAAACCGCCATGTCAATGCGAGTTAATTGGATCGCAGCTTTTATCAAAATCAGACCCGTCTGCCTCACAGAGAGTCTGATCCACAGTGTTTACAAGTAGCCGGATTCATTGTGCACAACGTTCTGTATGCCGAGCCCTCGACGCCGAAGTTTCTTCCAGCATAACAAATTTACACAGCGCGCACACACGTGGAATGCAAAAATGATCTGAACAATGGCTGCCTTTCCGTGCATGTGTTGGGAGGAAGGGGCTAGATGAAACGATACCCGTAACACCGGCTCATAAAAGCATGATTAAAATAGAGTGATTTTTCTCCTCAAGAGTATTCATTAGAAGTCTGATAAATCTGCTTTATACTCATAATGTTATTCTCCAGCGGATCGTCATAATGCAACCATATGCAAGTGTGGGGATAATGATGATGCATCATCTAAACATGTAAGCACACGCGTGCCGGTGTTGATGATAATAGAGTAACGTACTTGGTGAGACAGTCCCGTCCCTCCCTGGTGCTGTTCATGCTGTCCCAGCTGTACGGAGGACCCTGCAGTCCGCCCCAGGAGCCTGGGCCAGGGGGCGGCCAGCCCGACATTTTGCTCTTATGGCTGAAACATAAAAGGACGGGGGAAAAAAAATCAGCATTTGATCATCACATATCATGTTTTTGTCAGTGTGCTGTGGAGGAAAATTAGGGCCCCATCAGCAGAGGCCCTATAGAAACTGAAGGAAT
The DNA here is from genome assembly GCA_916700995.1 of Hozukius guyotensis. NCBI lineage: Eukaryota > Metazoa > Chordata > Actinopteri > Perciformes > Sebastidae > Hozukius > Hozukius guyotensis. The sequence continues at coordinate 8,400 of CAKALU010055238.1, read as the reverse complement.
TGTTATTGTCTCAAATATATCGCAGTTTTGAAAAGTTGTGAAACATTGTACGTCAGAAGTGGCAAAAATGTACATGCGACATGGGCCTTGTGCATGGGCGTGGCGTAGTAATTTGGTAGGTATATATAACATGTGGAGGTGTACAAAAAATAAGGATAAAGGATACCGTAAACCCAACAGGAAGTCGGCAATTCTTAATTTTAGAGTGGTTTTTTTTACATTTCAAGGTGCTGTACTTTAACAAACCCCTCCTACATAGTTAATCAGGTCGACATCAAATTTGGTCAGTACGATCGAAAGACCTTTGCGATAAAAACGTATCAAATATTTGCGTTTTCATACAATATCGTTGGCGTGGCGTCAAAAAAGCGCCTTTCACCTCAGGAAATTGTTGTAACTTCAGCGCACTTTGTCCAATCTGCTCCAAATTTCATGATAAGGGTCCAGGCCTGAGGACTTTAACATGCCAATATAGCCCCGCCCACCACACTTTAGCCCCGCCCCCTTTAATAACCCATGAACCGTTTGTCCTAGACTCTTGCGGGAAGCATCATTGCACTCAGCAGATTGTTGCTGTTGCTGTTTCATTGGTGACATAATCCAACGCCCCCAGCAATTTAGCCACGCCTTCCTCCATAACCCATGAACCGTTTGTTGTAGACTCTTATGGGATGTATCATTGCACTGCATTCCCAGTGCCGCCATTCTCAGCAGTTCCCCCGACGAGGGCTAACCCCACCTTTAATCAGAGTTTGTGATTTAGTCTCAAACACATTCTGAGCAGTGAAGTAAATCCACTTGATTCCTACGTAGTTTGTTTTTAGGAAATATAGACAAACAATGACCAGTATCTTAAATCATAGTCACTTCTCAAGTATTAAACAATATTTAAACTACTGGTTTCAACTTTTAAAAACTGCAACAAATCTTTAGATTGATTGGAAGGCTTTTCTGCAGGGAGACGATCCACAGAGAACAGAACCTCATACATAAACATCACAGCAAAATGCATCTACTTATGTCAAGTGTTAAATCATTTAAGAGAAGAATCAAAGGTGAATTTATAATTTTGTTTCTCTTCTCTCTGGATGCCAACACTCTGGTTAGATTCCCTCTCAGCCCAATTAGCGTGACCTCTTGTCTCTCTGTGTGTGTGGCTCCTCGCGGTGTGAGATAGCACTGCTTAGTGCAATCGACCGCGGTCAAACGACGGCTCATCTGGTCTGCAGATTGGTGATCAATAGCTGCATGGGCGCTGCTCTGCTAAAATTGCACGCGTGCGGTGAGGAGAAGCACTGATGTGACAGCGGTTATCGCAGATCACTGAGGACTGAGGATAAGAATCATCCTAGACCACCATCCTAAAAATTCTCACAAGCTACAGTGACTAATCATGCACGGATCACATAAAACCCCCCACAGATATAATCACAAATGCACTAAAAAGATCATCAAGCCCGGAGAAATGCCGCCGAATTCAAGCATCCGTGCCCTTTACTCATATCTGATTTATTTTGGAGAACACTTCCTCCCGCAGCCGTAAAACCACGCGGACAAGTTTATTGTCCTGACCTGAAATCTATGATAGCGAAGCTGATGCATAGCTACAGTAACAACGGGTAGATTAATGGCAGTTCCAGTGCCAAGATTCAGGCTGTTACGCAGCATATTCTCCACTGTGTGCTTTACATGAGCTCTGGGGCCTTTTTCCCCCATTGCAAGCAAAGGCGCCAATTGATCGGTCACGTGCTCTGCAGTCAATACGAATGCTTAAAGAGGATAGTTCAGGTGTTTTAAAGTGGGGTTGTATGATGTACTTATCCATAGTCAGTGTATTACCTACAGTAGATGGTGGTTGATTTCTTATCGGGAACTGAAGACGTTATCTTATGCACCAGACTCCATTGAAAAAAACTGTAATTTTAGCTTTTTTTCAATGGAGTCTGGTAGCTTTGGCGAGAGCATAGATGGATTCAACAGCTTCAGTTCCCAATCGGAAAGGGCTGTCTGACGGCAAGATAAAGCGGTGAAAATATTCTAAATATAGCGTACACTTAAACTGATGGTGGTTGAAATACGTTTTGCCGGCCCCGTCCACAGCGATACATTGCTTTGCTTCCATGCTGGTACTCTTGTCTGCTTCTCCAAACTGGCAAAGCATCATCTACTGTAGGTAATACACTGACTATGGATAAGTACCTCATACAACCCCACTCCAAAACACCCAAAAATAGAAGGAAATGCGTACTAGATGAGGACGTCATCACCGTAAGAATCCAGCTGATCGATTCCCATATTGTGCCGTTGATGGGTCGAATGCATCAGTCAGTCATGTCATGACTTGCAGTGCGTGAAGAAGAAAATTGGCCTCAGGTGAATGGCGTAAAAGCTCCAGTGAAGATGCTGGTGAACGTGTCAGACCCTCTCAGTCACATTTACTAATGAAACTACAGAAAACAATAAAGAAGGCAATAGATCCCATTTCAACACTCTTTGGCTTCTGAGTCCTCTCGATTCTGTTGCCACGCACGAATTCCAGCCAGGCGCTTCTGCTTCTGCTGATCTTCAGTCATCCGAAGGAAAAACACAGCCAACGCCACTTCAGAATCCCAATCAGAGGCTCTTCTCGCGCTCCGAGCATACAGAGGCCGCGCGGATCTCCAGCGTGCAGCCAGACATTCATCTGTGTTTGTCATTGTGCTGCTGCTGCTGCTGAGAGCAGCTTTGGTCCGAACTGAACTAAACTGCCGTGGCCTCGCCTCCTTTATCCCATAATCCCTCTCATCACAGAGAAAACAAATCCATGCTGTGTGTGTGTGTGTGTGTGAGAAAGAGAGAGAGAGAGATATAAAATGAGTGTGTGCATGTATATGTGGAGTAAAGAGGCTTTTCGGAGAGCAACGACGCGTATGGAAACATCGCTCCATCTCAGAGGAAGAGGAAACTGACTCTCAAAGTTCACCTGGATGGCATTAATATTTTACTCATCACTTTTGGTCTTCCTCCAGCAAAATCGTCTTTTTTTATGTCTGAATGAGGCAGAAAAGGGCAGATGGTTCTGCCGGCAAGACAAAAAAATGATAGCTGAGTGACCGTCCAACTGTTATTGCCATCCCTAGTGGCAAAAAAAGACACTTTAAGGCTTAATTGTAAATGAAAAAAGGCATTTAAGGATGGATATTTACTACACGGTCAAGGTCCTTTGCCTCCAAACTGCTCTCTATCAGCATGAATGCAGAATGAATTTTTTTTTTCTATTATACACAAGTACATTTCTAAAAGTGCAAAAGGTGACTCACTAAAAAATCTCTGTGCAGAAACTTACAAACATCGACAGATCACAACACAAATAAATGCAACCCCTGCATTCGCATCATGAAAGTTGTCTCCTCGATGAACTATGCAGCAGCAACTCCTATTTGATGCGTTTCCGTTCAACATACCCGAAATCCAAATATATGCATTCAAAAGAAGCGGCAGGGTGCTTTTTTCTTAGGGGGTTGCTGAAAAGGCCACGACTATTGACTTTAAAAAGTACTTTTTTTTCTTTCAAACGGATCAATTCATGTTCCTCTCTCTATCTCCAGGGATCGATTTCTCTCTGTCGTCCACACTACAGCTCAAAAACTAAACTTCACAACACAAACTCAATCAATTTTTCGGTAACACTTTACAATAAGGTACACAAAAATGTGAGTAGTTACTGGGGAACGAATGAGGACCTAACTGCTAGTGAACCATTAGGTAATGAGTAACTCCAAACGTTGACTTATTTGTCACGTAACTTCCGCACTTAAGTAATGCCACTTCCGTTGCTATTTCAACCCAAACATTGACATTTAGTCACGTAACTTCCGTACTTAAGTAACGCCACTTCCGTTGCTATTTTAACCCAAACGTTGACGTATTTGTCACGTAACTTCCGCACTTAAGTAACGCTACTTCCCTAGCTATTTTAACCCAAACGTTGACTTATTTGTCACGTAACTTCTGCACTTAAGTAATGCCACTTCCGTTGCTATTTCAACCCAAACGATGACTTCTTGTCACGTAACTTCTGCACTTAAGTAACGCCACTTCCGTAGCTATTTTAACCCAAACGTTGACTTATTTGTCACGTAACTTCCGCACTTAAGTAACGCCACTTCCGTAGTTATTTTAACCCAAACGTTGACTTATTTGTTGCGTAACTTCCATACTTAAGTAACGCCACTTCCGTAGTTATTTGAACCCAAACAATGACTTATTTATCATGTAACTTCCGTACTTAAGTAACGCCACTTCCGTTGCTATTTAAACCCAAACGTTGACTTTTTGTCACGTAACTTCCGTGCTTAAGTAACACCACTTCCGTAGTTATTTGAACTCAAACCACGATCTTTTCCTAAACCTAACCGAGTTGTTTCCTGTGAAGAGGGAAGTTTACTTTGAAAAGACTGTTTGCATATAACGAGTGGAAATTGACGTGTGTTGCTGGACATTCGTAGGACAATGTACAAAAAAAAGATACCATACGAAGCGTTGTATTGAAGTCAGGGTGGCTCCTATGGGTGTATTTAACACAAAGAAGCCTCATTTAAAAATGAATTTGCCAACGTGGCAGAAGCTATTAAAACTGTGGTATGTAATTAACTTATTAGACAGATTTCATAGATTATAGATTCATTTGAACAGGGTTGATAGCATAAAGAGAGACTGCCTTAGAGCAGCATATTTTGATTCATTTCAATGATTTTGACCTAATCAGAATCCTTATATTTGTTTCACCCGTTAGACATCCCCTGCCTAATTGATTTGCCATGGTTAGTCCGTCATAGACTGCCATTACAGATATTGATCGTCTGTGTCTATTCATTATTGTTTAAAACACTACGGATTGGATCACAGTGGTGTATTGCACAACACGCCATAACCTCTCACTGTGTGAGAGAAAAATAGTTTCAGTCAGTGAACCGCCGTTGCGACTTTCCACCCCAATATATTTCACAAATAAAAGCCCGTCCTTCTTTAGCAACAAAGATGGTGGTTACTGGAGCTAGTCAGTTTGGTTTTTTTGCTGCATCATATGTCAGACCTCCCTATCACAGAAAGCAGCGGAGCCAGCTGGCACAGACCTCCCCGCTCGGCCGCCACATGCTCCAGTCAGCAAGAACGCACAGCCTCAAACACTGAGCGCTGGGTGCATCTCTACAAACATTTCTCGTATGCTGCAGCTCTGATTCAGTAAAGTAAAGTAATCCGTCGCAGGGTTCAGCCAAGGTAATATCTATAGTACAGCATGCATATGAGCCTAATATGTAATAGTCCATCAGAGTAGATTATAATCCCTCTTTCTCTGTTACATTTCATCAGTAAATATGATTGCTGTGGCTTTCACAGAGAATTCTGCAACCCTCTAGAAATAGGTCTTTATGTCCGCTTGAGTTCAATGCAATGTGTTTTTTTTCCCTCTGAGACTTACCAGACTTTGACCTGATATGTGACTAATTTCTAGTTTGGACTCTGCCACTGAACCCTAACATTAGCCAGCCTCTGTCTGACTCTGTCTCTTCAAATGAAAGTCAGAAGCAGAGAGGGATCTGAGTCACCGGGGCATTTCTGCGTTGATCTTTACAAACACACATTTTCAATTGAATTGTAATTTAAAGGGATTTAAAGGGATAGTTTGGGTGTTTTGAAATGGGGTTGTATTGGATACTTATCAGTGTATTACCTACGGTAGATGATGGTCGGCACACCTCCAGTTTGGAGGAGCAGACAGAAGTACCGGCATAGGAGCAAAGCAATGTACCGCTGTGGACGGGGCCGGCAGCAAAACAAATTTTAGCCACCTAAAATAAAGGCCCACCTAAAAAAAACAATATCAGTTTAAATGTACGCTATATTTAGAATATTTTCACAGCTTTACCTTGCTGTCTGACAGCTATAGAGTCTATGTTCCTGACGGGGGAACCAAAGCCGTTATCTATGCTCTCACCAAAGCCACCAGACTCCATTGAAAAAAACACTAATTTTACCTTTTTTTGAATGGAGTCTGGTGGCTTTGGCGAGAGCATACAGTAGATGGATACACCAGCTTCAGTTCCCCATCGGAAAGGGCTGTCAAACGGCAAGGTAAAGCAGAGAAAATATTCGAAATAAAGCGTACACTTAGACTGATATTGATTCTTTTCGGTGGCTGAAATATGTTTTGCTGCCGGCCCCGTCCACAGCAGTACATTGCTTTGGTTCTGTGCAGTAACTCCTGCCTGTTTCTCCAAACTGGTGGCGTGACGACCTCCATCTACTAATAAACTGACTATGGATAAGTACCTCATACAACCTCGCTTCAAAACACCCAAACTATCCCTTTAAACAAGACGCTGTAGCATTTCAAAGATCCAGCCTCAGGATTGAGGCCATTTAAAGGACTGTTTCTGCCAATGGCTGGGCTACATATAACTACTGCTGCGAGTGAAAATAATTTAGTTTGACCTTCCTTTTTTGAATAGACTACACACACACAAGCTTAATGTCTTGTAAAAAACCCCTCAAGATCTTTATCAAGACTGACTGGATTTGCACAAAAAGCAAAGAGCTCTCCCAAGATGCTTTAGCCTACATTATGACAATGCTCTCTAGAGCCAATTCTCACCACTTTACACTCTACAGAACAACTAGGGTAATTTAAGCCGCAACTTTTTTTGTCATCTTTTTAAAAGCTCAGCTGCTGAGTGTCCTGGCTGCACGCTGGCGGAGCTGAGGACCTCTCTCAGCATACAGGGACATGTAGGTTAAGTGGTGGGTGGAGGAGTGAAATATACATAGAAAATGTACATCAGGGTTTGGGTCATTTCTTTCTCAGTATATTCATTTTCAATATGTCAGCTGAGTCTGCAATAAACAGAAAAGTCTTTTCTTTACACACTGATATAATGACTTAAGTGCTTTAGGAAAATCTACTCCAATCAAAGGTGTTTCAGCTCCAGCGACTTGAGATGCAAAGAGACTTTCTACTTGCTGTGATTTCACACTACTGAATGCGCAAAGCTCAGAAAAAAGAGAAAGAAAAGAAAATTAACTTTCTATAAAAACTTCGCAGTTAGCCTGAAGTAACTCTGTGCATATTTCAGGGAACGTATCTTCAAACTTAGCTGGAGGCTCCGTTAAAAACACCCTGGTTCTGTTTTAAAGGGCCCAAGAAAGGGGGTAAAAAGGAGTAAAAAATGAAAAACAGGGTGTTTTTCTTTGGTTGTAGTTTAAAGATACCACAGAAAAACATATAGCACATGGTGTAACGGATTTAAACCCCATAAACACTGTGAGATAACAGTTTACAGGTTAATTGCATGTCACACTGCGATGATAAAATGTCAGCTGCAATCTGTGTCAGACGGGCGGTATGCATTTTGAGTTAGATTGTGTGACGATGAATGCCAAGTGAATCGCAGCACTGCAGTGTAAACAGGAGGAAAAAAATGCAAGCATCATCATTGGATTTCTTGAAAGGCGCTATATAAGTCCAATTTATTATTATCATTATTATCATCAACTCGTGTCATCCATCCATTCTCATGACTTTAAAATGTGGCAAAAAACAAGCTTTGGCTATAGTGCCAACAATAGATGTAAAAAAACAAGCAAGATGGTGACAGTCAAATAACCAAGATGGTGACAACCAAAAACCAAGATGGTTACAGCCAAAAACCAAGATGGCAACGACCAAAAACCATGGTGACGACTAAAAACCAAGATGGCGAAGGCCAAAAATCAAAGATGCGGATGGCCAAAAACCAAGATGGCGATGGCCAAAATGCCAAACTTGAGGCTTCAAAACGGTAGTCCACAAACCAATGGGTGACATCATGGTGACTATGTCTACTTCTTATATAAAGCTCTATGATATACACATATGTGGTATATGGGTGCTTAAAATGTTGATGGGCCAGTGTATTCTGCCAAATTTAATGTCGTACTCCAATTGGTTGCTTCCAGCTTCTCAAATATGAAACTTTTCTTTGTCACATATGATCCTATGCTGAATATCTTCAGGTTTCGGTTGGACAAAAGAAGAAGCAGTTTAAAGATGTCACTTTTGGCTCTGAGAATTCATAATTATCCGACATGAATAAATGATTAATCGAGAAAATAATCGTCAGATGAATTGATAATGAAAATAATCATTAGTTGCAGCCCTATACCACATGATTTATTACGTAATGTGGCAAGATTACGCAGTTCCATCTAAAGATGAATTAACTGGATTTGTATTGTTGTCAGTAGGATTGTCCAATCGGGCATTGATCTGTCACTAGAAATTCCCTAATTTGCTTTCTAATGGAGCCTCTTTCCTCAGTCTTCCTCATTATGCTCATTAATGTCCCAACTTAACGCACTCATAGCTCCTAGCAAGACAACTCC
>CAKALU010055237.1:0-14405 GCA_916700995.1 Hozukius guyotensis | reverse complement strand
TTTGCATTCTGTGCTTGTAGCCAGCTATAGACATACATTTTGGGAAAAGTGTCAACAAGTCTATTATAGCCTTTTTCCTAACAAGTGCCTTTAATTGTGTTTAGTGTGACTATTCCTATGTCTGTAACCTGCTAAGTCTATTCATCTAGGCAAAAAATAATGTTTATTAAAATGTATGTAACAAATACAACCTAAATAGTGCATTAAAACAAATCAGTAAGATAATGTAAAAGAAAGGTGAAAAACAGCTATATAATGTATCTTTAAACAGTAAATTAACTTCAAAATACTGTGAAATTAATTTTAAAAAAAAAACAGTATTTTTCATTAACAGTACAAAGCAAATTTCAGCGACAGTATAATAATGTTAATTTTACAGTAACATAAAGGCAACCCTGCTGCCAGTTCTTTACTGTTATTTTACTGCACTGTAAAAAAAGGTGTAAAATAACGGAAATTTTCTGGCAGCAGTGGCGCCAGAAAATGTGTGTTAAAAAACGGAAAAATACTGTCCGTTAATTAACATAAATAAACTGTAAAAAAACAAAACAGTAATTATCTTTATATAATTAGCCTTTATTACTGTAATATTACAAGAAATATTTTACTTTTAACATATATGTATTGTTAGAATAGTCATACACCGTAAATCTAAGACCATTTACATATAAATCACAAATGAAACATATAATTTTACGTTGCAAAAGCCCAAATTTACATTAACTCTCAGAAGTTTTGCAAAAAAAAAAATCTGTATTTTTACAAGAAATATTTTTAGAATTCCATGAAATCCTTTTCTTCTAACATAAATTAATTGTTAAAATAGAGTCATAAACATCTAAAAAAAATGAATAATTATCTTTAAAAATGATCAAGAAAAGCTTAAATACAGATAATTACGATTGTGATTACAAAAAAATACTGTAAATCTAAGACCATTTACATATAAATCACAAACGAAAACATGTAATTTAAAAAAAAAAAATTCTGTAATTTTGAAACACAGACAAAAAATGTAAAATTCCTTGAAAAAAAACTAAAAAAATATATATTTTTTTTTACAGTGTGGGAAATTCTTAACAGTGCACACATCTGGTTTTGGCAGGGTCGCAGAGTTGCGGGGGAGGGACTATTGCAGTGTGTGTCTGTGTGTGTGTGTGTGTGTGTGTGTGTGTGTGTGTGTGAGCACACTCTGCGTCTGAACTCTGTAATTCGCAGCAGATGACCACTTGGGTGGATGGAGATGGAGGCTTTTATTGGGGTGGTGATCGGTCGCTCTGTAGAAGATGCTGTGATGGAGTGATGGAGACGCATGCTTGATGTGCGCTTTTCTCTCCACTTTTCAGTGCAACAAGTGCATTATGGACGACATATGGAGGGGCGACTGCACCTGAACACAACACAAAGCGAATGCATCATCAGTCTCTGGAATGGATACCGGCAGTTTCCTCCTCCTGGCGGGGATATGCTTTGTCCTGCTGTCGCTCCATGATGGCTTCACCTCTTCCTCACCGGTGACGAGCAGCTTTTGTCCGGACCGCTGCGACTGCCAGCACCCGCAGCACCTCATGTGCACCAACCGCGGCTTGCGCAACGTGCCCAAACCTTCCGCGCGGACACCCGAGGAGGTGGTCATCTTCAGCCTCGGTGGTAACTTCATCTCCAACATCTCCGCCTTCGACTTCACACGGTACAGTAACCTGGCACGGTTGAATCTGCAGTACAATCAGATACAAACGATTCACCCAAAGGCGTTTGAGAAGCTCTCCAAGTTGGAGGAACTCTACTTGGGACATAATTTGTTATCAAACATATCCAATGGGACTTTGCAATCATTGAAGAAACTCACTATTCTGTGTGGAAATGATAATGGCATTAAGAAAATCACACCGGAGCTCTTTCTCAATTTGGATAATCTGGTGAAATTGCGCCTGGATGGCAACTCCATAGAAGTTCTGCAGGACTCTGTGTTTAAAAGTTTGATCAACCTACATTATCTCCACCTGGAGTCCAACAAACTGCAGCACATTCACAGAAACGCTTTCTCCAAACTCACCAACCTGCGCTTTCTCAGCCTGGCGCACAACAAGCAGGCATCCGTGCGTAATGCTCTCACTTTCTCTCAGCTCCAAGCCCTCACAACGCTGCTGCTGAATGAGAATGAGATCCAGCACGTCGGAAACCACGTCTTCCAGAGCCTAAAGAAGCTGTCCAAACTGTCCCTCAGCAACAACCGGATCTCTCGGCTGGACAGCGGGTCTCTGGAGGGACTGTCCAGCCTCAGAGAGCTCCTCATCGACGGCAACGAGCTGGAGGAAATCCCCGCCGGTCTTCTGGATCCTCTGGAGCGAGTCGAGGAGCTGGACTTCAGTCGCAACCGGATCTCCAGCGTGGACTCTTTGGCTTTTGCGCAACTCAAACATCTGCGAGTGCTGAAGCTGAAGAGCAACGCGCTCACCAGCCTCTCCGGGGACATTTTTGCCCTCAACAATGTGCTTTACGACCTGGATCTGCATGGCAACAACTGGACATGCGACTGTCGCCTGGAAGAGCTGAAGAGATGGATGACTGCTGCTCATTCTCAGGGCAAATTATTGACTGTTTTTGTTCAGTGTCATCACCCTGCAACTCTGAAGGGGAAATATCTGGACTATGTGAACAGCTCCCAGCTGCAGCCCCCTGGGAACTGGACCCACTTGTGTAGTAGGAGCCAAGCTGGGCCTGAGGAGAGCCGAGGAGGAGCTGTGTTGGTAAAGGTGGAGGGGGGAAAAGTAGGAGATATGATAAGGCAGGAAGAGAGAGGTGAAGAGGTGGAGGAGACAGAACATGAGGACAGGGATGGAGTGAGGAAAGAGGGAGAAATAAGGAAGAGAGAAGGACAGGAGGAGATGGGGATTCAGGGAGACCAAGAGGGTCTAGAGGAGGGAGAACCTTCTTCTTCACTGGAAAGAAAGAAAGCGAAGAAAGAGCCACTCAGCCCGAGGTCACGACCTGCTGCAGAGGCTGCTGGGAAACGTGCCAAAGGCAGACGAAGGTCAAATGTCACTCCCAAAACCGATCCACCAGCTACTTCTACACCGAGTCATGCTGGAAACCAGGACAGAAACTCCACCGATCCCGACACCACCACGTTTCCGGTCCAGTTGGGAGAAAAGTTTGATCTTCTGAGGTCAGATCAGGAAGAGGCTCAAACCGTCATCACAGATCCTTGTGTGTTCAACCGCCATTTCATCACGAACGTTTCAGTGGATCAAGTAACATCTAGTACTGTCACCATCTACTGGACCACCAGGGATCATCACCGCTACACACCGGGACCTGGTGGGTCGGGCCTGGATGAAGTCCACTACCGGATTCTGTTTGACCGCTTTGGCACTCCGGATCGCTTCCCCCGCTTCGTTTACGCTCGCGGTGCGGCTCGCTCCATGACCCTTCGAGAACTCAGCTCAGACATGACCTACATGGTCTGCGTGGAGGGAGTAGTCGCAGGATCCGTGTGTCAAGTTGCACCCCGCGACCACTGCGCAGGGCTGGTCACTCTCCCAGAAGGTTTCAGCCACAGAGGCCTGCTGACCTCTGACCTCCAGCTGGTGACGGTGGCCACGCTGGCCGGGAACGCCGTGCTGCTGCTCGTCATCGGCGGGGTCTGGCTGGGGCGGAGCCTGAAGAGGAGGCTGCAGAGGAGGAAGACGGCCGTGCACGTGCGGCACATGTACTCCACACGGCGACCGTTTCGCCCCGCCGTAGCGGCCACCTCGGTGTCCGCCGACTTCACCACTTACCAAAGCAGCCGCCCGGCACGGCTTGCACCACTAGAGGAAGGTGATCTCATTGAGTTCCCTTGTGACCGCTTTCTGGACAGCAACAGTGTTCGCAGAGACGGCGACATGCAGAGATTCTCTGACTAAAGCCATAAAAAATGTTTCCAGAAAGACATGTGAATTGGCTCGTGTTGCAATCTTTGGCCTCTTGCCACACCACAGTATCATCTTGAAAACATGGGGTGTGCTTGTGGCTATGAACAACTCCACCATTTTGGGTCTTGGTTTCTCATTTGACCACAAGAAAAAAACTTCTTAAGTGACAATAGAACCGCTGAGCTCATCAGCGCCTTTTCAGACACCAGAGGAAGTCCAATCCCTCTGACTTCCTCTTCCTGCTTTGGGCCTTTCCTCTTTCGTTTCCTTGCACCTGCGAGTGTTTCTAAAATGTGTGATTTGTTGTGTGTATGTAAGGCATGAATGATTGCACACTGATTTCAACCATGGTGCTAATGTTGAGTTCGTAGACATCATATTGTCTCATATTTGTACAGTATGTAATGATGGCTGCTGGTTGGCAGGAGAAAAAAAACACTTGTTTTGTATCACATCTATCATGTTTTATACTTTTATATATAAGTCTGCATTACACGAAGAAGTAAAAATCCCCAACAATGTGATTGATTTGTCATTTGAGTGTTTATGGATGATTTAACTCTATAAATAGATGCTACTGTATCTGCGGCTTTCAAATATCTTTTACATAAGCCACTGATTATGTAAAGCACAAGGGGATTATATTTCTAGAGATAGGGGGGATATATGAAGAGTATTCCATATATACATTTATGAAAATTAGATATCCATTATCCATATCCAGGCATTAACTTTTGAACTCCAGGTTGTGTGTCACTCCCTTTATTTTTACTCTTTAACATACAGTAGTCATTATATGCCTCAGCGTAGCAGGTCAGATATTATTATTTTCAGGTCAGGCTGCTGATCATTTGGCACGTGAGTGGTACTATACATGTTTTAGGATACTTTTTAAAATCAAAATGGTTCACTTGCTGGTAATATTAGCTGTAACTAGGGCTGTCCTCGACCAAAGAAATTCTTAGTCGACTAAAACTCATTGTCGACTAATCGATTAGTTGATTTAATCGACAGATCAGTAAAACTGAGTTTCTCCACAAAGAATCACGCAAAAGCACCACTTTAAATCTTGTGTTTACCAGAGATGTGCTCATAAGTTTCTTTGAAATAAGTCATTCAGCATGAAAAAAAGCATAAAAAATGTCTAATCAGCTAAATAAATTAAGACCAAAAAGACGATTAGTCGAATATGGAGAGATTAATGAGATATTTTCTGCAGCTGATATTTAGTGCTTTAGTGTGAGGGTGGGGAAGATAATGGCAATAATATGTTAGAGAAGTAAATGTGTGTGTGCTTCCATGCTTTTGCATTCGTGTCAAGATGAGGTCTGGCAATAGTTAAGCAGTCCCTTTGTCTGAGTAGACAGGGTGGAGTGCCTCCCACACTTTTAGTCCAAATCAGGCACATATGCACAAAAAGACACATGTACACTCTCACACACACATACTGTATATGGATGCACAATTGCATGCATGCAAAAGTATATTCATATCACCAGGCAGGCACTAAATATGTCAGGACATAAAATCATCTTAATATTCTGCACTCAAGAGTTTGTGACACGTTCATTTACTGATGGTAAATATAGCCAGACAAAGTGAATGTTTAATTAAAGGACAAAAGACTATTCTAAATGTTTCTTTGTGTGTCATACATTAAGAAATGATTATGCCTTCGTATTGGCCAAACATAAAACAGGCTATTTGCTGACCACTCTGGTTATAATGGTCAACTACCACTAACAGAACCAGTCACTAGATGGCAGACTAGACCATACTGTATGTACAGAAACAAAACTGATAATCTCATTGCTCATAACCACTGGTTTACTGTGTTAAAAAATAATCTGAATAATAGAAAACATTTGAAAATGATAAAAAAAAACACACAAAGAAATACCAGAATAAGAGTTTTTTTTATTAACTGACAGGGATTGAGACATGAAGTGCAGTTATTTAGTGTCTTAGGGCAGTTAAAAAAGTGCTGTACAATCATGTTCTAAATGGCTTTCCAAGACAGACGTGGGTTTGATTTGAATCTTTTTTGTCTTATTATGAATTATTTGTAGAAAAATACATAGTTTTGACAGGCTGCTTCTGCATAAAAGAGAAGGCATAAGGTGTGAAATATAAAACTAATATATAGGCTGTTTGTTTTGTTTTTTTAAATTAGTGCAAGATATAAGAGCAAAAGATACAGAAATGTTATGATTGTGTATGTGCATAGTCAGTGGGTAACAGGCAACGGTTAGATTGCTGTGAACAGAAACATTTTCTGAATAAACACAGGATCCAGTTGCCATCACAGTTTGTAACAAGGCTTTCAGAAAAGGTCATTTTTGCACCTGGAAATGTATCAGTATGTGGTTCTGGTCTCCTCTCCGACCAAGAAAAAAAAGATGATAATAATGTCGAAAAATATCTCAGTGTTCATTTATAAATTCACCTTTCCAGTTCAGTATTTCCTCTACAATGTAAAGACACATGGATCCACAGCTGAGTGAGACTTTAGTGAAGTTATGACAGAAAGATCTGGTAGGATTCATCCATCCAGTCCCACCAAATCCTCTATCTGGCGAGGGCTAGCGTCCAGGCCTGGGGTCGTGCCCTGTGTCGCTTCCGGCTGTCGAGGAGGTGGAGATGCTGTTGTGTTGGACGGCCTGCAGATGAGACCCAGGACCTACCGTGGTGGGACTTTTCCCTGGGCTCACCCCTGCAGCTGGACACAGAGATAGCTGTCAATCAAAGTCTTGTGTGGATTGTCCGTTACTTCTGTGAGCGGCGTTTGTTTATACATGCAAATGAATGAAAACCCACTACGGCTCAGATTAAAGGAAAATATCTTCTTTTATTTTAACAAATGAATACTGTACATACAGGTAAAAAGACAACAATAGAAAAGTAACACATGCCAATATTGCATCCATCGTTTGTTCTCTGAAGCTCAACACTTAAAAAAACATAACTTTCATTTAAGCCACAAGGTGCCATATTTTAATCTTTCCTTTAAGGTCATATACAGGTTCAACTATTGTTGACTTTAATCCTGCCTGGAGTGCAAGATGGGCATGGTCTGCTTTTTGTTCCGAGCTAGCTTCATGCAAGGCAAAAACGCCAGAGTATTGCATTGCACTCCGGAGTATTTCAAATACCATCAAGGTCTGGTTCATTAAATGAATGAATGGAAATGAAAAATGCATTCCTTTGAATGGAGAGTGCAGTGCTTTCCCCTGATTGGCTCTCCATAGGAATAAAAGTGCATGTACCAATATTTTGGAGACTGTGGGGTTTAAAAGCAGAGTTTTAAGTGCTGTTCAGTTGCACTCTTGTGAGATACAGTTTAAGGTCCCTGTGTGTGCTGAGAGGTGGCTCACCACGGGGTATTCCCATATGTGCACATACAAGGTATCTGAATTATACCCTCAGTGGTGGATGGAGATGATTGGTGTCAGGCATCTGGAAAAGCTGGTGAGATTTCTAGAGCGGGGCGTGCAGGCAGGGTATGGGGGTTTTACTCACTGGGGTACCCCTGTGCCTCTCTTTGCCGGGCGGTGACGGGACAGTCCTTGTGGGTGAGCAGGATTTGCTTCAGTTGACCCACCTCCGACCTCAGTGACGTCACCTCGTTCTGGAAGCAGACAGAGAATTACTAAGTATCCTTGAAGTGTGTGTACTTGTGTGTGCACAGAGCGTGACCCACCTGTAGCTGCAGGTTTGTGTGCGTCAACTCTTCAGCTTTCTTCTCCAGCGACGACACCCACACTTTCCTCTTCTGTCGGCAGCGGGTGGCCGCCGCCCTGTTGCGCTCCAGAAACTTCTGCCTGCGCTCGTCAGGGTCCTGCTCCGCCGACCTCCTGCGACGGCTACCGCCTCCTCCTCCTCCTCCTCCTCCACTGCTGCAGCTACTACCTGCCTGCACTGCATGCTGGGAGTGGGATGGATGGGATGGCTGCATCTGCTGTGCAACTGGTGATAACTACAAACAAAAAACAAATTTGAAAGTGACCTCACTGTGCCTGAATGCAGAAGTATGTCATAAGTCATCACTGAGCTGATCAGTAAACATCTGTACCTCTCCTGGCGCAGGAGGCGAGCCCTGGTGCAGATGTGGAGGCGGCGCTTGGTGAGCCTGAGCGTGGTGGCTGTGGGTGCTTCCCAGATGCGGCGGAGGTGGAGCATGGCATCGCTGCTGGAAGGTGAGGGGTGGAGCTTGAAGCTGCGGATGATGAGGATGATGGTGGTGGTGTTGTAGCGGAGGTGCCTGATGACGCTGTGACATCATGTCCATCATGTGACCCATGGATGTCACGGCGGGGTTGTTGATGGCGACCATTGCTGGGTGGTGCTGTTGGAAGTGATGGCCCAGCGACTGTTTGGATCTCTGAGAGGAGATAAAAAGATGAAATACAATATAAGTATACATTTCTCCACATGTGTACAACAGACAAACATCAAATATCTATTTTCTATTATTGAAAAGGCTGTGAGCCGGTTCTGAACCCGCAGAGACAAAGAGTCGTACATGTCGTCGCTTTAAGAAAGATAAACACAGAGGAGCCTCAGTAATTGACACTCTCATTATAACTTGTATATTTCACATCCTCTCATTTAAACTGCACATTCCTTCTGAGTTTATTATGGCCTCTAGGAATGCTACAGACAACCAGTTTCAACTCTCAAATGTCTCAAAGGCCGGTGAACACGGTATAATACAACGATAGGAAGATGCACGCTGGGACATGTAGGGCCAAGCACGCCCCCAGTAACACTGGATAGGAGTGGGTTATTGCAAGTGATTTCTTTAACATTATTTATGGCAAGTGGAATTTAGTTGCTAAACATTACTGAGAGTGTATAAATTTAACTGGGCCTAGATGGATAAGGGGTTGAGTTTTATAGGACAAATTGTAACACCAATTCTTCTGACAATAATTAAGGACTCTATGGACAAAGCAAATTCCTCCAACCTTTGTCTACTAGGCCACAGATCCTGCTAACTACAGTTCTATCGCCTGGTTGAATCATTTTATAATGTATGTCGCATTATGTCTATTTGTATTCTGAGAGGGCTTCTGGCTAGCGATGGGCGATACCAAACATTTTAAATACGATATGATACCGATACCAATACTGATCGTTTCTTAAATTGGTATGGGACTTTTAAAAAATAATGGTCATTTAAAAAAAAAATAATAATTAATGTGGCGACGCCACCCCATATAAAGGGCAGATGAGGTGGCACTGGAAAACTTCAAAAAGGGATGTTGAAGAACCAGGTTGATAAGCAGGAGTAGTGCAAAAAAAGTGTAATTTATTGACAAAAACAAAGGGCAAAAATGAAACCCAGGAAATTCAACAAAATTACATTTAACCCTCCGAGGACCATAATAGGCCCGTTACCCGATACCATTTGTTACACAAATTTGGTGCTAAATTTAACAATTTTTTTCCACCCGAGAATTGATAAAAATTATTAATAATCCCTCCAAAATACCACATTAAGACACCAAGACCTTGAGGAACACCATAGAAAAAGCCACGCTGTGATTTGGTATCATTTTGAGATTTCTGCAAGAATTACATTTTTCGGCGATTGGATGGCGAGCGCTTCTGTTCTGGAAACTATTCAGAAACTCCCTTATTTTCAATCTACCTAGGGAAGCCATCCATCCTCTGAATGCACTAGGTCTCTAGTTTGTGGCTGTAAAGTTTCATGAGGCTGTGATTATCCTAGAGGTCACCACAGGTCATTTTATACAGTGAGGTCAAATTTAAAAAAATGGTCTCACTAAAATGAAATGGCTACTATGAGGACTAACATCATCACACATGAATACAATTGGGCACATTGGATCCACGAGAGTCTCAGCTTTACAGCGATACGAAATTTATGTAATGCAGAAATATTCAAACACACAATGGCTGATATGTGTAAATACTGTGTTCCCCACAGGGTTATTTGAGTTGTGTTAAACTAAACAATATGTATGAAGAGCTTGTGGATATACATAAACATTTTCCGTCTGTCATACTGGGTGTGGTGTGTGTGTGACCCCCAACGATGGCTAAATTGGTAACAGCAGATAAGCTACCTAACAGTACAGGCCTCTTCAGGTCAAACAAGCCACCGTGTCCCCTCTACGTACAGAAAAATGTCTCAAAATAAAAACGATAACTGCTCTCGGCCACAAGCTCCCACTTAGCCCATTGTCGCCTTTTCTCCTAATTATCCACAACCGTGAAAACAACTGTAGATAAGAGGGATAATGTGTTCCAATAAATGCTGCAGTCTGCAGCTTGATACCTTCACACTTTATCATTCCCATGTATCATCTGACTAAACAGACTGTAAGAGCTAAATTAAACCTCATCTCACCTTTCTCCTACACTCAGCAGAGGAGACTCAGAGAGGGAGAGGTCATGTTTAGAGCATGACATCACCCCCCCACCCCTCCTCCTCCCTCCCTGGCTATATTGCTATCTGTTCCCTGTTACACAATATTTCTTTAAGAGAAGAAGCTTCTTCTTTTTTTTTCTCCCTTCAACCATTCAACGACGAAAAAAGGGAGCACATTTAGCCGGTGCCAAGGATGAGGTCACCGAGCTGTCTGTGCCAGCTTTGCCAGCCAGCCAGGCTGCCAGTCAAACACACACAGCCGCACACACACTGAACAGGACGGGACACGAGTATTTCAGCTCTGTTTACTACATAGAAACACCCTGACACTGGGGCCTGCGATTACATCATGGGTCTCCTTGGCCTGGATGACACACCACGTTGATATTTCTGTCTGGAGGGATCAGTGAATGAAGACACAGAACTGTCCGTGAAACACTGATCCACTTGTTGAACGTTTACTTTTCCACTTCAGCTGAGTGTGGAGTTACTGCACTGTACAACGGAGGCATGTTAATACCCCATCTGTGGTTTTTTACAGAAGCAGAGTCCTGTTTCACACCTTGGGAATGCAAAACACAACACCTGACGAGAATAAATTACAATAGAATAAAGTTAAATTGGTCTGGAGAAGAAGTGTGTGTTCAAAGAAGAGATTTGAACCTGCGACCTGAGCAGCTCTGAAACCTGAAACCACTTTTCTATATACAAGCACTGCACATGAAGTCATAACCTATGTGTGTGTGTGTTTGTGTGTGTGGATGCGGGGCGATTTCACAGTTTTCCCTTTGAAGTTGCTTTTGATAGCACACATATATTTAACAATTCATACGACATGCACCTAGAAAGAGGAAATGTAAAATATACAAGGGGTTAGAGATGGAGAGCATGTTGACACAAGGAAAATAAAACAACCAAGAAAGCCAGGGAGAGCATGTAGATTGTGACTTCCTGTGGTGCGGACCTGTGTGAGTGTGTGTTAAAGTGTAGAATTACAGTCTGTTTCCTGTCTATCCTGATTAGAAAGGAATAAGCCAAAGGCCGAATGTGAGACACAGTGTGTGTTTTGTGGCTTTAATTTAGAGATGAGAATAGTCAAATCATAAAAAGTTAAAGAAATAGTTCGACATTTTGGGAGATACTTTTATTCACTTTTCTGGAGGGGAATTAGATAAGAAGATTGCTACCGCTCTCATATTTGTCTGTTAAATATAAGTAAGCAAATATGAAGCAACTGCAGACAGTTATCGTAGCTTAGCCTCGTTTCCACACAGTTTTGTTTTGTGTCCATAAATCTGTATAGGCTAGTTATCGGATTACGTCCCCTAGTGTTCAACGCAAGGAAATGCATCTCTTTACGGATGGATAAAAACACCACCGCAGATATGGGAGAGAAGTTAAAGGTGGAGGGGTCTTGCATCACCCCGACGGGGGTTATTTCACAACAATGACCTGTTAGCTGCACATTATCCCGCTTATTACAAGGCTACTTACTTAAGAAATAAATAATTTGCCACCAAAATGGTCCGCCAGAGTCCGACATCAGAACTGCATCCATAGCAACAGTCTGTTATACATAGCGACGGTCTGTTATACATAGCAACGTCTGCCAACGAGCAAGCCAAGAAATAGTCCGGCTCCTAGTAAAACTATAGACTCTACCGTCTCCGTGACGTCACCGATTGGTTTTGTGGACTGCCATTTTGAAGCCACGAGTTTGGCATTTTGGCACGAGAGGGTGGAGCTAAGTACAATCGAGCGCTTAATAAAACATTTTTAGAAGACCAACATGTTATAATTAATTTTCATGAACTGAAAACACACTGTGAAAGGGTTAAAGTTGTAAGACAAAAACACAAACAACTCCCAGACCAGACAACGCCGTGGTAGCAACCTGTCAATCACAAGGTTGCCACGCCTTAAAGCAAACCCTGCTTTATGGTCTATTTGACTCTAAATGGGACCATAATTTACTAAATGAGCATCATGCTGTATTGAACAAGACTTGAAACTAGCGATTCAGACCATAAACTCATGTTTACAATGTTTACTGAGGTAATAAATCAAGCGAGAAGTCCTTTTCTCATAGATGTCTATACATTCAGACTTCTTTTTGCAACCAGAGGAGTCGCCCCCTGCTGGCTGTTAGAAAGAATGCAAGTTTAAGGCACTTCAGCATTGGCTTCACTTTTCAGACCCGGAGGTTGCCCACTGATCAAAACGGCGCATTGTCATTTTTAAACTTCAGTTTTTGTAAGGATTAAATGAAATTGAGTATAATATGTAAATGAATGAGCTTTAGAGGTGCTGGTAGGCGGGCTTTGTTACCTTTTGAGAGAGCCAGGTTAGCTTTTCCCCCTGTTTCCAGTCTTTATGCTAAGCTAAGCTAACCAGCTGCTGGTGGTAGCCTCATACATACCGTATGGGATTGGTATAAATCTATCTCTGTCAGAAAGCAAATAACTGTGTTTCCCAAAATGTCAAACTATTCCTTTAATACTGCAACTAACAAATGACTATCAGCTTTAATCCAAAAACAATGGCGTTGGTATCAGTTTTCAAAAAGCCACTAGTGGTCCAGCTGTAATATATTGTGTGCTCATACAGACGGTCTTTGATAAAGCATAATGTTATAACTGGAGGAGATGAGCGGTCAGTACCTGAGGTGAGGAACAGGAGGGGTTGTGTACAGGACCTGGTATCCCCATTATACACGACATTTGCTTCTCTATCTGAAGAAGGAAAGAAATCGACACAAAAATAACCTTTCGACCGTGACAAGGAAAAGCTATAGCACATACATAACCTCCAGTATAAAGAGTTCCCAACAAGGTCACATCCATTTGGAGTTTGACACTTTTGATTAATTCATACACAAGAGTGAAGTGATTTTTTCTGTCAAGCCATGAATATTTCTAACTCGGGGATCTTGACCACTTTGGCCATTATACCTGCATCTATAAATCATAATGCAGCTGAACGCAAATGTTATGTGTGTGTGAGTCTCCCATACTTACGGGCATGTGCTGAGCAGATGCCCCTTGCATGGCGGGGTCTGGCAGGGGGCCAGGTAAGGAGGCTGGCAGCGGTTGTCTCTGTCTGTTCCGCATGTGGAGGAGGGAGGACAGCGACCCGGCAACTGGCCTGTGGTCAGCCACAGAGAGGGAGAGAGAGGGACGAGTCATGCCACAGAGCTAAAGTTTCACTAATCCAGTTCAGAGAGAGGTGCAAGTTGAAACATTTATAGCTTTAATGGCAGATGGAGGTGAGGCTGAGATAGATGGACATGGACAAAAAAGGTCAATGTGGGATGGATACATGGATGACATGAATCAAAGGGGTGATAGAAGAAGGTTCAAATCTACTCGAACTAGCTGACTTTTTTTTTGTCGAGTGTTTTGAAATATCCATCTCAGAGATTTCTGCCTCCACCCCAATACAATTGAGGTGATTTGGATTTTGTTTGTGGTGCTCAAAGCATTAAAAAACTACAGGTAATACTTCATTTTACAGGACTGCAAATTTCATGGCAATTAGGTGATAATTAGCAAGTAACCTATTTGAAATTTCTTTGGAATTACTGCCAAATTACCCCAATATTTACCTCAAGATTTATTTTTAACTCAAAAATTACATTATTCTAAACATTATTTAATAATTATATGCTAAAATAGCATATAATTGTTAAAATAGGGCCCTTAGGCTACAGAAGCGGCTGCTCTTCATCGGAGGTGGAAAACCAAAACTAATAGAAAACACTTCTGATCAGGCACAAATCTCACCATTGTGTGACTTATTGTCGACACAAATGTAACCTGGTAGCTAATGTAATGATTCAGGGAGTTTTTTCAAGAAATTTGAAATAAGTTATTTGCTAATTATTATCTATTTATCAGCAGACATGGAAATAAAGCATATCAATTAACTTTGTATTTTTTTCCTGGAAATGTATTAAATAAATTACCAGCTATTTATTACTGCTTATTGGGAAATAGCGGAATATAATTATTGCTTAATGTTTATAATAGATATAAAATATAAATAATAAAAGTCCAGAGTCAAGTCCCAAACAAAGTAATTTTTGATCAATT
>CAKALU010055236.1:0-63507 GCA_916700995.1 Hozukius guyotensis | reverse complement strand
AGGCGCTTAGCGTGCAATAAGTACGCTTTTCTTGATTTCCGCGTGTCTTTTGTATGCAATGTATCCTTTACTGACTGCAATGTAAATGCATTCGTGTATAAATGTTACGGTAAGTTAGTGAAGTGGTATAAAAAGCAAAAAAGACCACTTATGGTGGTTGGGTGGGGAGGTGCATAGATCCAACAAACACAGGACTTTTTAATAGGAAACTCGTGTTCGAGACTGTTGTTGACCAGTGTTTTGTTTTGTAAGTTATGTTAGTGACGTTTGTCACGTGACGATTGTCTTGTTTTTTGTTGACGTTTGTGACGTGTTTCTCTACATGTTTTACTTAGTTAACTTACTTATTTTAAGTCCAACCATGATGTTTTCCCTTACCCTAACTAAGTGGTACACACGGAATGTTCGTGTAATGTCGTATTTATACGCCTTCCCGTGAGGCCAGGTTGTTTATACACATAGAGGTTTGTAGGTATCGCATTGTGCAAAAAGTTTGCTTTGTGTTTTGTGTGGACAAGCAAAGTGTCTTAACAAAATCTTGCAAACCATCCAATAGCTGTTTACAGCCTACATTTCACTCAAAATCACAAATGTCAACCTTATGGCAGCGCTAGTGGAAAAGTCAGATGCTCACCAAAGTGATTAGGATTCATCCTACAGGCACTGTTAATTTCTGTAAATAGAATTTCATGGCAATTCATTGAATAGTTGTCGGGATATTGAAGTATGAACCAAAGCGGTGGACTGTCCAACAGACTGACATTGCCATCCCTCCAGCCACGCCGCTAACATGGCTACAAATGTGAGTGAATATACAGTATGTAATTTTTACGGTTGACATACCATGGCTGAGGTCAAGAATTGCAAGAACTCTATGACCCATGAAACTTTGTCATCTACCTGCTGCATTTTCAACTAACAAGCAACAGTCATTAGTAAAGTAAGACAAACTAGCAAGATTAAATCATTTCCTGACTTTGCTCTTCAACAGTTCAAACTGCTACCTTCCATTGCAGTTAAGAACCAAAAAACAATTATTAAAACACAAGCTACAGTTGACAAATTACAACATAATGTTGAATTAGGTCAGGCAGAATGAGCAGTGTAGCCATGCAGCTAACAACTATGCAATTATCTGCAACAAGAGTAAGGAGCATGGTGCCCATGCAGGGTAGAGTTAAATATGTGCCATAGAGGAAGTCATCATCAACTCTCATTTAAGAAGAAAGGATCAGTAGGGACTCCTGCTGTTTTCAATAACTACTGCTGGAAATTACCAGCAAGCACCAGCAATAATCAAGTGACGCCCACAGACATGTATGTGTTCAAGCTTTTCTGATACATATAAGAATTCTCCAGAGTGCTATTCAATCTGGTCAAATAAATTAAACTTTTGGTTATTAACTTCTTGGTTGTCTCTTAGGGAGTCAGCTTGAGTTTCTCCAGGACCACCTCCAGCTTCTGTGGAGGTGTAGCTGTGAGAAATCATTCCCTAACCACCTGCTCTGCTTGAATCTTCCCAGATGTCTGTATATTTGTATTTATAGAAAATCAAGTTTGAGTTCAATTATATAGACCTTTATCACAAGAAAGTATCAAAGAGTAAAAAGAGAAAGGAGTAAGTAACTGAAGGAAGAAGAAACCATAACTACAAATCAAACCGCATGAAACAGAGAAGTACTATTCTTGGACCTACAGCGTACAAAAAAGACAGACAAAATAATCTATTGGGACAAAAAGTAATTGAAGAAACTTTGGGTACATCGTGCTTTATGCCTAGTTTACACGACACAACTTTAGCCCTGATTTTCCACTTGCCAAGCTTCCCGACAAATGCCCCAGATCCATGGATGTATAATAAGAACTGGATATGATGCCGCCACTCAGCCTTGATCAACTTTGTTAGGCTTAGGTAACAAACTACTTAGGTTTAGGAAAGATTGACTTGGTTAGGCTTAGGCAACAAAACTACTTAGATAGGTTTAGGAAAAAATCGCGGTCAGGGTTACAAGACAGCAAGTTGTGTAGTGTGAATAGTACAGCGATCTGACGACTTTGAAAGTCTTGTAGTGTGACCTTGGCTTTTCAGACAGATTCCATACCGTACAATACAGCAGAGTAAGGTGAGCAAAAAAATCATGTCAAGTGACACCGTGTTAACGCACACAAAGCAGAAAAATCATAGCTGGACATGTTTTTCCAGTCTCATATGCTTCAAATAGGACAGATGGGACATTGGCCAGTGCCAGCTTCTGTGAATGTAACTGTCAAGAGGAGGCACTGCGTTGGAGATGGGATTCAGCACACACAGAATCACAGGCAGCAGTCATATCAACTGCTAAGTAGGAGGCATCACCCACACACACACACAGCCGTATAGGAGCAGTAATGTCCTGAGTCCGGGCGGAGGAAAGACAGTTGGACAGGTGACTGTGGAAATCACGACTCGCACGCTCACGCTGACACAGATAGCAGCCGTTGGATTAGTGTGATCTCACAGCAAACAGAGAATGAGTTTCCATCAGGGTCCCCGACTGCAGATTTCTGTATCAGTGCTGGGACAAAACCCAAATGTTCCCATGCCTATATGGTGCCAAAATTTAGAGGCTTTGAATGTTGCTTTGAAGACTGCAATAGTGTTTGCTTCCCTGATTGCAAGAAACAATTCCAAAGTTCTTTCTTTAGATTCAGGACAAAGATGTAACAATGCAGCACCCTGTGATCTAAGGCCCTGTTCAGACCAGGCATTAACATGCATCTTGGGTGATCCGATCCCAAGTCGACAGCTCTAAGACGTCTGTTCACACCTGGTATTAGAATGCGTCTCCACATGTGTCTTGAGTGACCACTCTATATGCAAATAAACACAAAGTAAACACATGGCTAATACAGGAGATGTTGCGATGTAAGATTACATGGTTACACGTACAGATTACATTACATGGATAGTAATATCTTCGTATATATTTGTGAATTTGGGTACATTTTAACTACAACGGCCTGTCGGTGGGCCCGGCCGCTATTCTGTCTTTCAGAGGTTGTTACCGGCTGAGTTTTGTCGGAAAGAACGCTAAATAATGCTATATATAAAGTTACACTAGAGTTTGGCAAGGAAATACTGGCATGGTGATTTCCAAGGCATCCCTTGACCTCTGACCTTAAGATATGTGAATGAAAATGGGTTCTATGGGTACCCACGAGTCTCCCCTTTACAGACTTGCCCACGCCATGATATTCACATGCAGTGTGGGACAAATGGTGTATTTGAATATTTCTGCATACTGGGATCCCTAAACGGTCTTGGTATTACATAAATTGGGTATCACTGTAAAGCTGAGACTCTTGTGGTTCCATGAGCTCAATTGTGCTATTATGTATGTGTGATGATGCCAGTCCCCATAGTAGCCATTTCATTGTAGTGAGACCATTTTTTGAAATTTGACATCATTGTATGAAATGGCCTGTGGTGACCTCTAGGATAATCACAGCCTCATGAAACTTTACAGCCACAAACTACAAACCTAGAGCATTCTGATAATCTGTAGATATATAGCCTATAGATAAGATGTATTTTAATATGTTGCTGCGGTCCATAAAGAAAGGACAGGATACAATCGAAAAACTGTAAATAGAATAGCCGGTGGGCATGTCTGTTATGGTTAATCCAGCAAATTTATGGTACTTCAATACATTGATGCAAAAATCATATTAAAATCAAATATTGCTATAAAGTAGTCCTGTTTATTGGTTTGCAATATTGCCTACAATTGCCTAATACAACCAAATATACTGTATAACAATGATAGATAACACAGTATAAATAGTGATTACACCTGGTGAGGTACTGTACTACGTGTTTACTACCTACTATTTTTATATTTGTAATGTTGAAATGTTTCTTTATAATATGCTAAAACATTAGCGCAAGTGCTAACAGCAGCCGCAGTAATGCTAAAGAGTCATAAAGTTAGCATACTAACTCTGTAATGTAAGTGAATATCTATTTAAAGTTTGCTAACATCAGCTAGCATTAGCCACCACAAGTGTTTTGAATGAGTTTTTTTTTTTTAAAGAAGATGAACATTGAATTTATTATCTCATGGAAGTAACTGTAAAAGACTAATGGTTGTGGTTATTCAGCCCGTTTGCACGAAAAGGCGTATAAATGCTTCGATAACGCGTAAGGCGTTTAGCGGAGGTGGATGAGCCCAACAAACAGCAGACTTTTAACTGGGAGACCTGTGTTTGAGACCGTTGTTGATCAGTGTTTTGTTTTGTAAGTGACGATTGTCACATGACGATTTTTTATTGACGTTTGTGATATGTTTTCCGTAATTGTTACGTTGTTACTGTACATATTTTACTTAGTTTACGTATTTATTTTAAGCTCAACCATGATGTTTTCCCTAACCCTAACTAAGTGTTTTTCTTGCCTGAACCTAAGTTAGTTGTTTTCTTGCCTAAACCTAACTGTGGACGTTTGCATGGCGAATAAATGACCCGCGAAAAGGCTAAAAAGCGTACTCATGACACGTGGAATGTCCATGTAATATCGTGGTATTTATACACCTTCCAGTTAGACCAGGTTTGGTTATTATTGTATTGCAAAGACCTTCGTTGGAGCATGTTTATTAAGTTCAACATTATGATATTTTATAATTTCTTCAAATGGTGTTTTTACTGACCCGTGCCTGTTTCTCATTATTCCATTCAAAGCATTTCGTAGAAAAGAAATTAGAGCAATTAGAGTGAATCTTGCATCTTGCGTAAAAACTAATAGCAATGCACTGAGAGACATGACAATGACAGAACGCCACCATCCAATCATCTACCCACTTAGCCTTCAACTTCAAGATCTGCGTCACCATGGCAAACCGCAAGCGATCCGAGTCTACTCATACAATAGCTCACACAGCTGCATGCTCAAAGGACTCGCAGGGAATATGTGAGGTTGACCTACCACATAATAGGTTCTTTATGCTATATGCTACACTACACATCAACCTCAATTGTTCATGTTTTACAAGAGGAGAAGCTCTCGAAAGGCCTGATTCATATGCTGCAGTTCCAACTATTGTTCCAGCGCTGCACTTCTCAATCTCATCCACTCGTGCCATGGCACATTAGGTGACAGGTCTGGGTGGACTCTAACGGAGATCAAATGTAGAGGAGGTCAGAGGTTTGCGATGTGATCTGAGTTCAAATTTGTTTTTGATAGAATAAGGCCACAACATGAATACAAGCGATGTAAAACGGCAGAGCGTAATGCAGACTTGGATTTCAGCATCATGACACAGGCTTGTATCACAAATCTGAGTGATTGGGATGAGTTTAGTGTCGAAGCCAAAGTAAATGTTTCACTTGGCATTCGCCACCGGTTGCACTGTGCCGCCCATGGTGATATCTTGTTGCCATACCAACCGTGGTCTCCCATTGTGTACAATGCTCTCAACATAGTTTTAAAGATAGTTCATGGTCTTCTTGAGAATTAATCTGGCTAATTGAACTTCTCATTTGTGGAGGTGTGATGAATAAGAATCATATTATTAGTGTCAATATTTTCTCTTCAAATAGCTCTCAAATATGGACATTTGATAGTATTTCCAATAATGTAATATTGAATTAAATATAAAGGTTAGTTTCTCTTTGTTCTGTCTCATATGAGGACATGGCGTTTGAAATAAAACTAAAAGTATTAATTTACAAAAAAACAGATAATTCTTTTACAAGTTTGGGAGCTGTCAGGCTGAGTTTGATGCCATGACTGAGAAATTCTCAACACTATTCTCTTAATGTTCTCACGTAGAGAGAGGATGTAATAGATGATAGACAAATACATATTTGGCCTTCAGTGGGGGAGTAAAGAATATGATGTTTTTACAATTCACTTCTACATTTCCAAAGCACAGAATGAATGTCATTTTGTAGATATTTATAAATGTATGTTTTGTTTTTTTGCCGAAATGGGACTGCAGGTCGCTAGGACAATGCTGCGACCATATTCTACACTGTTGCTATGTAGAGTGAGGGACTCTTTAGCACAATTTTCAACATTTTCCATCTATTAACCACCAAACCTCCTGAATTTACAATACACTCTTCCATCCAACCATTACTTCAGACCGGCACATACGGGTGTTTCGCAAAATGTCAAGGCTGCGCCCCATTTTGGGGGATACAAAACCATAGATCCCATAGACTTCAATGCAATTTGACTCAGTTAACCCGCTGCACAACAGCTTTTCATAATTTTCTCTCCTGTGACAGCAAGTTTTTTTCCCCAAAACGGGAGCGCAGCCTTAGCGATGACGCAATGCTGGTCTGGTCTATAGCTTGGAGCCATAAAACCCCTCTATTAGATCTTTTTTAGGACACGGCAGGGGAACAAATCAGAGATCAGCGTTTTTGGATTTATTGTTGGTGCAACCAACTACACAGCAACTCTTCAGCATAGCGTTATTACTATTACTGGTTTGTTTAAAGTAGAAGTTTCGAGACATGTTTCAACTTCTTCTGTTTACGCTGTTACCGTCTATGGGGGACACGGGGTTGTTTTCCCCCAAAAGAGGGCGTGGTCATTCAAACCTACTCTGGATGAATTATTGCCGGTCTCATGTATGGATCAAATGACTACATGTAGGCCTACGTGACAGGGGTCGCTTCTAGCGACAAATCCATTTTGCTGTTCCCCTCAGCTTTACTGAGCGTTTTAGTGTCTTTCAGCTTGTTATCTTGTCATGCAGATTAAGGGTGTACCTGAATCCATTATTCGGGAAAGCACAAACGCGATGGAAACAGAACCCGAAGTGTCTCATTATATACTGTATATTATTAGGGGGTAAAAAACAATTCCTGAATGACATGTCTGTGCGTCAGTTATGTATCTTCAAATCGACTCTGATTTTACTAACTAGTCGTGTCTTTTACTACTACTATTGTTGAATAGTGATCGCTATATTCTGTCGTCGCCCCCAGCCCCCCGCTGAGTCAGCCTACAGCGGGCATTTTTTTTTCAATCCACTGCAACCTACGTCAAAACGAAGCTTATAGAACCTGTAGTTTTTAGCTGGATGTGTTAATTTCCTCCATTAAAAAAAAAAAACAGTCGAAAGTTCTTTCATTTGCTACACTTTACTGAGCGTTCTGTTCTGTAGTCGCCGCCCCCACCAAGTCGGCGCACAGCAGGCGGCGGGCTGACAGCTCACCGTTCCTGGCTATCACTCAGGGAAACTCTCGCACAGAGGAGGAGGAGGCGAGACAAAAGCCTGGTGTGGCAGCTGGATTTCTTTCAAACCCCCTCAACCTATACATCAAAATGAAGCTTAGAACCTTTTTCTTTTCAGTTATGTGTTAATTTCCTCCATTTAAAAAACTATGTTTTACCTTGTATTTCAGTCAATATTCATCTGTTTAAGATGGAACATGCTGTATGTAATATCCATAGGTTTCATGTAAAAAGAGTTTCTGATTGTTCAATGATTATTAATTGCAAATTAATCGCACATTTTTTATCTGTTCAAAATGTACTTCAAGGGAGATTTGTCAAGTATTTAATACTCTTATCAACATGGGAGTGGGCAAATATGCTACTTTATGCAAATGTATGTATATATTTATTATTGGAAATTAATTAACAACACAAAACAATGACTAATATTGTCCAGAAACCCTAACAAGTACTGCATTTAGCATAAAAAAATATGCTCAAATCATAACATAAACTCAAGCCAAACAGGCAATAACAGCTGTCAGTGTGTCAGTGTGCTGACTTGACTATGACTTGCCCCAAACTGCATGTGATTATCATTAAGTGGGCATGTCTGTAAAGGGGAGACTCGTGGGTACTCATAGAACCCATTTTCATTCACATATCTTGAGGTCAGAGGTCATGGGACGCCTTTGAAAATGGCCACACCAATTTTTCCTCGCCAAAATTTAGCGGACCTTTGTAGCATTATTTAGAGGTCTTTCCGACAAGCTAGTATGACATGGTTGGTACCAATTGATTCCTTAGGTTTGTCTAGTTTCATATGACACCAGTATCATTCCAGATTTAAAACTGAACCCGCTAAAACCTAAAAATTGCAAGTTGCGTTAATGTGTTAAAGAAATGAGTGGCGTTAAAACAAATTTGTGATAACACGTTATTGCATTAACTTTTACAGCCCTAATATATTTCAATGTGCTTCTTTTTCATTTAGTGTTCAAAACAGCCAATGACAAACTGCTAGAAAAGCCACCAACTGGTTTTCCCATATTTATCATTAGTTTGTAGTGTAGGTTACTTTTTACTAATTCAATTGTATTTTTTGTGTATTTTATATTTCTTGTGGGGCTATTTGCTAAAGTGGGGTGAGTAATAGAGCAGCCACTTTGAATGCTTGCTTTATTGTGTGGTTTGAGTCACCCTAGCTTGCTGTGTGTGTGTGTAAGTGTGGAGTGGTTGGAAAAACTGGATGATGTGTAGTGACTTCCCTGAGGGTTCAGTGTTTACTTTTGTTATCGTTTCATTTATTTATTTATTTTACCCATTTAATACATCCACCTTTCTTTGGTCTGTATTTCAACCTTTTTTATTGAGCCGTCTCGGTGCTGTTTAATCAAGGGAAAAAAAGTCTCTTACATTTAATGCATTGTAAATAACAAATTTATGTTTGTTGGAGCTGTATCAGGGTCTTGTATATCTGGATATTGCTTAGTCACATTTAAATATCAACATTTAGTGTACTATTATAAAAGACTGACCTTTTGGTTAGTTTGGGTGATGAGAGCGCAGACGTCAATATTATCAATGTACCCAATACATCCTTTGGTCAGACTATCAGTTAAGAATACATTAAGAAAGGTGATATTATCAAAAGAAACATGTACATTGTGAGAAAAACTTTAAAATTTATACTAAAATACTGGCAGCAAAC
The DNA here is from genome assembly GCA_916700995.1 of Hozukius guyotensis. Lineage (NCBI taxonomy): Eukaryota > Metazoa > Chordata > Actinopteri > Perciformes > Sebastidae > Hozukius > Hozukius guyotensis. The sequence continues at coordinate 54,589 of CAKALU010055236.1, read as the reverse complement.
ATCCATATTTGTTAATTTTACAGTAATTTACCTGAAGCACATTTGCCAGTATAATACTGTGAATTTTACAGTAAATTACCCAACTGTGTGAATTTGCTGTATGTGGAGAAAATAAGTAAAATACTGTATTTCCAGTAGCTTAGGTTATACTTGGCTGATTTAACCATTACTTACCAGCCCAGTTGCACAGCAGTTTGAGAAATAGTCACGAAATGTAATGTATTGATTTGTGTACATAGAAACAAATTTCACATTTTGTCGTGATTGTCCTCATGGAATCCATTCTTAAGTAATTCATGTAATTGTGAACTGGGAAGTATAAAAAGCAGCAAACGCCACTTAGGGAGGAAGTCAGGGTGGATGGGTGTGTCAAAAAACACAGGACTTTCACCCAGGAGACTGATGTTCGTGTCCTGTGTGAAAGCAAAAGTCAAAGTTGATTTGTTACAGCACTTCTGGAGTTATTTAAACCCAATTGGCGATCTTTTCCTAAACCTAACTAAGTAGTTTGTTGCCTAAGCCTAAACAAGTCAATCTTTTCCTAAGCCTAACTAAGTAGTTTGTTGCCAAACCAAGTCGATCTTTTCCTAAGCCTAACTAAGTAGTTTGTTGCCTAAGCCTAAATACGTTGATCTTTTCCTAAGCCTAACTAAGTAGTTTGTAGCCTAAGCCTAAACACGTCGATCTTTTCCTAAACCTAACTAAGTAGTTTGTTGCCTAAGCCTAACCAAGTCGATTTTTTCCTAAACCTAACTAAGTAGTTTTGTTGCCTATACCTAACCAAGTCGATCTATTCCTAAACCTAACTAAGTAGTTTGTTGCCTAAGCCTAAACAAGTCAATCTTTTCCTAGACCTAACTAAGTAGTTTGTTGCCTAAGCCTAATCAAGTCGATTTATTCTTAAACCTAACTAAGTAGTTTTGTTGCTTAAGCCTAACCAAGTTGATCTTTTTCTAAACCTAACTAAGTAGTTTGTTGGCTAAGCCTAAACAAGTCGATCTTTTCCTAAACCTAACTAAGTAGTGTGTTGCCTAAGCCTAACCAAGTTGATTTATTCCTAAACCTAACTAAGTAGTTTGTTGCCTAAGCCTAACCAAGGCTATTTATTCCTAAACCTTACTAAGTAGTTTGTTGCCTAAGCCTAACCAAGTCGATTTATTCCTAAACCTAACTAAGTAGGTTTATTTTGAAAAGACTGGAGCGGAAATTGACACGTGTGTCACGTGTTGCTGGACATTTGTAGGAAAACGCACAAAAAATACGTTGTTGAAAGTCACGCTGAGCTTCACGAAAAAAAGGCTTGTGTTTATGTACACAAATCAAATAGATTACATTTTGTGACTATTTCACGAACTACCGTGAGACTGTGTTGCACTAACTGGCAGCTTTATTTTTAAACAAACTGCTTACTGACTGCATAAGATTTGCCAATAAATTAAGCTTTTATTTAATTTGACATATATTGACTAATAATTTACAATATCTTCACGACAGAGAATTAAAGTTTATTGTAACTGACTGAATGAGTTGAATCATTAATCCTTAATATTAGGATTTATTGCACACTGCTGATGTAGATTGCATTACATTGTACAAGGGTTTCTCTTTTTTGTCATTTGTGGTTTAGCTCTTGAAGAAATCGATGAGGACACTACAACACTCCTGCATGGCTTGGTCGAGCATTTTGTGTACACCGATAAGGTAAGCTCCTCAATATGTGTACAAAGGTGCTTTTGATGCACAAAGAGATGCCAAAGAGGTAAGGCCTTATGCTTTTGAAGTTTCTAAAGGGGGGTGCTTTTGTGCCACTGATATGTTTTCGTTGCAAATAGTGAGCTTTTTTAATTAACGTGCAAACATCACCCCTTTCAGCTGCACAATAGCGCTGGTTAAGATCCTCTAAAGTGTGTCTTTTTTCTCCTCAAGTACATCGTTACTCTCTTCAAGCGTTTCAGGCTGCCATTGTGTACGTCTGTATGAGGCTGTGGGTCCTCTGTGTCGTGTGCTCTCAGGTGTGTCTGTTGCTCCACCGGTCCGTCACCTGCATGATCGTGTTGTCTCTATTAATTGTTGTAATCAGGAAATGTATTATTATTTGGGCACTGTTTGACAATTTTGAGGGCGACAGTGAGGACACTGTGTTTTGCTTTGATTCTTTTCATGTTTCCTCATGTCAAGTGATGCAAATCATATTGCAGCGATCAGGAGGAACGTTATTCAATCGGCATCCGGTCCCAGGGAACCTGAAATGTCTCTGGCCAAGTAATTGTTGTAGGTGAAGAAAGGCTTGGTGGGATCATGGTGTCCACGGTGACAGCGGAGGAAGATAATTTGTGGAGCGATATCACCGGAACGATTCTGTTCTCCAGCCAAGAGAGAGGAAATAAGTTATAGAACTGGTTTGCCTTATGTAATGCTGCTTGTTAACAGTGACACCTGTGGTCGTTAAGTCAACGGCAGTCAGCGTCCTGTTGCCCGTGCTCGCACTACGTAGACGTGAACGAGCATCGGTCAAAACAGTGAGGCGACACACGCGAGACTGAACGTGATTGACAGCTAAAACCACAATATCACTATATATACCGCATGCTTGGCAGTAATGTTAGCTTGCCAAACGATGGTACCTCCATGAATCGAAGGCCCGGACGATGTTGATACTCGTGTTAACTTTTCCTGCTTCAGCATCCTGACCGTGGTCAGAAGACACAGGGGATACATCGTAGTTTTGGTCTCCTGGACCAGAGTCGATAGCGTTACTCGCAATGGAGCACCGTCACTTCACTTGATGTCACTATAGATTTCGCCAGACGTCGGTCACATTCCTGTTTTGCAAGAAGGGCTTCGCTAGATGTAACTTTGTTTTTTTTGTGCTTCTGTGGAGTTTGTGTTGGAGTCTGAGTTGTGGTGGGGGGGCAGGTTGTTTTTTTTGGTGTTAGCGGACTCCATTTCTAACCGAACGTTAGCTATGGTTGCACACTGGAGCTGAAAGTAAGGCACTTGCATGACGTCACTTTTGTCGGATTTTCCTGGAAAACAGGCCCAGGTTCTTCACATTAAAAGCAATCTACAGGCTGATAGACGAAACCCAGAAAGTCACGGAAGGTCTAATTTTTTAGGTTAGGTTACAACCTGTTCACACATTTGCGTAAAAAAACCCAATTAAACACGTTTATACGTGTCAAAAGTTATATACAGTCCCTTTTAAAAGTTACAATAATAAAGCAACAACACAACAAAAACATTTAATGAAATCATAATCTTCATAGATTTACAGAAAGTCATTAACATCCTGTTAAAGCTGTCTACCATTTTGGGAATCTGATTGGGCGGGAGCAAAGGCCTTTACACACCAAGTTTGTATTTTTTGTTAAAAATAATTCAGACTTAACGTTGTGTCAATCATATTTAATCACTGACTCCGACACTTTGGTCCGTCATTACATTTTTCGGAACAGGGTTGATTTTCTGTGTTTTTTCACATCCGTCAAAAGCAAAAAGAGGGTTGTTTTGACCGTTCAGAGCCACCGTCCGTGCAAACGTCATCACCATCCAAAATGGCATCCGATCAACTGATTCAGTTTGTATATTCGTCTCCCAGCACAAAGCACTTCACGATAAAGAAGAAAAAAGAATACAGAGATGCTGAATTTAAAGATATATTTTGGCAGGCGATTGCAGAACAGCTTGGAATCGGGGATGGTCGCAAAACAAAGATTAGACAGTAGTGATTGTGCTCTCGGCAGCTAAAAGATAGCTTCTTGCTAATGTTATTCATTCATTAGCCCCGTTTAGGGGCTACGCAGCAGTTCAGCGAGGCAGCCGCCACGCGCTGCTGATGTTCTCTGTGTGGCCCGGGCATAGGATCATCTGTACTGTCAACCCCCCAGCTTAGAAATCTTTGTAGCAACTGGTCCATCTTTACCCCAAAGAGGACCAGGCAGTGCTTTCGAAATTACCTCCTGTACTTCTTCCTCCAAAGTCGTTGACACCATTGTATAGGAGGAAAAGAGTGGTGAACAGCAAGTACTGACAGCCCCACAACCTGTAGGGATAATAGTCCAATAGAACACAACCTTTTATTTGCAGGTGCCCCACTACTCTTCTGTTATGAAGTGGACAGAATCTCCTTGAATGGGCATGACTTTGATTTTGCCAAATTTGATCCGCTCATCACTTTGGTCATGTATTTAGTCCCTTTCACTTGTGCTCATGTGAAATTAGAGTGTCTGACTAACAGTTAAGGTGGGCGACAGCTTCTCTGATATCTTCATTGTAATCTACTGGGGGAAAAATCAGTCTGGGAACAGACTGCCAGCACTTAAGCAATCTTGAAGTAGCTGGTGCCTCTCAGAGTAGAGCACACAATCTCGTGTAGCTTCCTTGAAAACTATTTGTTTGCTCTCAAACCTTAGTGTCCGCAGACAAATGAGTGGCCCAAACTGGACTGTTTGCTCTGGGTAATTTAGTGATGTAATGGTGCTTTGGCCTCAGAGGATGATCAGGAAAAAGTGTCTTTTGAAAATGCAAGTAGTTCTCTATCATTACCTTTAAGTAGGCGATCTGTCCAGATCTCCCCAGAAGAATTGGCAGGTGCACAAATGAACTCCACCATCTGTCGAAGCTGCGAGACAAGTTGCCGCACATCGCTATCAGCTGGCTTCCTAATCTTGTCTCCAATTAACACTGGCAGCAATTTCAGGAAACACCAGTTCTGTACGGTGTGTAACTCCCAGGGGAATCCTCACATGGCTTATCATATGCATCATTGCCAAGTTACTTGAATAGATATATCCATGCAGTTCTACATGTGTGAATTGTTTCTCACTGTGACCAGATGTTTGATATATGAAGCCAAATCATAGCACACAATACCTTCAAAGAGATCGTGATCAACACATGGAGGCAAGCCAGGCTGACAGACATGGCAGTGGGACAGCTCATTGAATCAAAAATTCAAATTTGATCCCTTTGCTCTGGTGCACCTCATCTTCCTGGACATTACCTTTGCATGACTGCTCGGTTCTGTTGGGTCCTTTTGAATGCAGATCAGCTGCAAATGTGGGTCCGTCAATTTCACAGAATCTGCAAAAGAAAACACCGTTGCCCATACCCAAAATGGCATGAGAGCCTAGATTATCTCCTGCAATGATGCATACAATCCCTTTCCGAATCTGACCATCAAGCGATTGAATGCAATCTGACAACGGCGATTGTCGATGTATTTGTGCAGGTGTGTGTGCGTCCCCTCCCCCATTGCCGTAGTTTCGGAACAAAAACACAGACGCATCACCGACAGTATGATAATAATGCATTTCCCATGCCTATAGTCTGATAGTCTGTAGATATATAGCCTCTCTCTCTGCCCGCTAAGCAGTGGCTGAGCGGCTTTCGTTCTTCAGAGGCGGACCATCTAATCAGCAAAATAAAAAGACAACATCACCCAAAAAAATCGCCTCCAAAAAAATAACCGGGGATGTACCCAGCCAATCACCGATAGCCAAAATATTCGTCCAATCGCCCAACCCTAGATGCCACTGACCTCGAGGTCTTTGAGATCCTTGACCAGTTGTCCCATTACCAAGTCTTGAACTAGGCTTGCCGCGATAGTCGGTGTTACCGGTGTTACACGGTGGTCGGGCATGCACAATTATATTACGTACCCGCCGTCCCCACCGTCTCCACCGTCTCCACCGTCTCCACCGTCCCCACCGTCCTTTTGCTTTTTTTTACATAAATAAAACCCTTTTAGTTCATTTTCGCGTATCAGCGCCGTGTTATCAGTACATATTCGGAAGACGGACGCTACAATCTGACAGTGAATGTGTCTTCTCCATACGGAGTCTCAGCACAGAAGAGCAGGTGTCATATTTTACACACATGGGCCACTGGGACATTGTATTTTAGCCTTTTCGCGTGTCATTTTTACGGTACGCAACAAAACTACGGTAACAGCCGTAAAATACACATCGCAAACAACACTGACATAGCTTCCAAATAAAACAACCACACTTTAGGACACAAACACCGGTCTCCTGGTTGAATGTCCTGCGTTTGCGTTTTCCTAAAACTAAGTGGTTTTGTTGCCTGATCTTAAGCGTTTTTGATTAATTCACACATTACACATGTGTTTACTGCGACCGAAAAGTGATGCCGTGTTGAAATGACACGCCAAAAGCAAGGACGGCATTCTTATTGGGTAGGAAATGACTTGCCCAGTCACCATTTAGTGTGACTGGGCTGCTTGAACAAAGTACAAAAAATCTTGCTCTCTGCAAAGAAGAACAAGTCGCATTTGGTCAGCTGTTGATCGGTCGATCGAGGTAAAATGTCTCCTAAAGTGAAGTAGACTGCCAGCATTTTGTTTTTACTCTTTCCCAAACCCAATGGATTGACTACTTCAAATGAGTCCCGACAGAGAATCAAGCCCAATGACAATGACAAGGGATCTGACTTCAACAAAGTATTTTCTGCTTTACTTTGTCATCCCAAATATCCCTAATTATGTCTGTCATGGACTTCCAAATGGGTGTGATTGTAGTGCTCCTTCATAGACACTGGAATGGATGAATTGCGCAAAACACTCCTTCCCTGCTCCAAACCCCTAAACAGATGGGGCCTTGCTGAATGCAATTGAAGCTTTGTTTAAACAGTTTTCCTTCTCTGATTTTTTTTTTTTCAATATAGGAGTGTTGCATATCCAAAAAAATTACCATCCATTTTAACCTCATATAACACTGTTTTTATGTCTGCCTCAGGAACTCCAAGTAAGAACATTTTTCATTTAGTTTACTGAGCAAATTTGACTGGCTGGTGTCATGTATTTCCTGGAATCCTTCAATGACAGCTTGAACAACAGATGAAGGAAGCAACAACCTTGCCTGTAACTTGAGCGAAAACAGGGCCAGATTTTTGGGGAACGTGTCGACATCTGAATTTTCAGGGAACATGTCTCTGTCTGTATACTCATTTTACTCGAGGCTGCAGCCTCACACCAGAATTAAGGACCATAACCTGCCAGACTCTCACTTGTTCCTTGAACAGTTAGACTGCGCTCAGTCTTTTCATTATGGCATCTTGATAAATAAGATGTGAATGTTGACGACATACTGTCTTCTTACACTGTTTGAAGGGACAAGGTGTTGCTGTTCCCACTTTCAAATTATTTTTTAGATGTGAAAAGAAACCAATCAAATCCTCACAATTCACTGTGCAAAATGCAATATGACAAGTCAAATCAGAACTGCAGTTGTATTGTGTGTCTATCTAACTAATAGGGACAACAGTTTCTGAAATTGGTCCAGTATTGAGGGAGAGCTCTGTAGACGGCAGCTGCTCGCGGGCTGCAGTATGTGCGTATTTGGGGCAAGCTGGCACCGTCATTTACGTACACTAAAAGTACTTGTTTTTGCCATGACAGGTTCTTATTGTTATTATAAGTGTCTGACAGAGTTTCGCTCAAGGAGAAGTCTTGTTCTGAAATCTTGTGAGGTGACGTGTTGCTGGAAGACAATAGTGGAATAGTGGAATACATCCACGGTGGAAAGCAGTGGCAGCCATACAGAGTTTGTTGTGTCGGAGTACAGAAAGCGTAGCTTAAGGCCCCGACACACCAAGCCCACAGTTTGGGGCCGTCCGGGAGCGTCCGTTGGCCTGTTTTTTTCGGTGTATCTTGCTAGCTCTTGTTGGCCCTTGTCTGGGCTTTTTTCGGCTGATTCAGCATGTTGAATAAGCGGTTGCGCCCGTCGTTGAAAGAAATCACTCTGATTGGCTGTTCAGCTCAAACAAATCAGCGCACGAGAAGAGAAACTGACGTGAGGAAAGCAAACCAACGAGTCAAGATCAGCTTGGTTTGGCTTAGGCAACAGAACTACTTAGTTAGGTTTAGGAAAAGATGGTGGTTTGGGTTAAAATAACACTGGAAATGCTGTAACTTAAGTCCGGTAGTTACGTGACAAAAACTACTTAGTTAGCTTTAGGAAAAGATCGCGTTTTTTGTTAAAATAACGCCAAAAGTGCCGTAACTTAAGTGCGTAAGTTACGTGACAAATAAGTCAACTTTGACTCCTGGTTTCACACGGGACACGAACACCGTTCTCCTGGACAAATGTCTGGTGTTTTTTGAGCTCCTCCCTATTGCTACTCTCTATACTTCTACTTCTATTACTTACGGGGATTACATACAAATTGATTTCATGCTGATCATCAAAAAAAAAATTCGACATTTGTGTCTATGTACACGAATCAATACATTCAATTTCATGGCTGGAAATTGTTGTCCAGGTTGAAAAATAGCAAAGTTACCCTTTAGAGCAGCACATGGCAGATTCCTGTTCAGTTTCATATGCCTTGTATATTGTACATTGCCAAAACAGCATAATTGTCCCCAGATTGAATTGCTGCTTCTATTTTTGAGAAGCAGCCAGCTCACTGTAAAACCATGATGTCTTTTTTACAGCGACTAATTGCGGTGTATCCCATTAATTAACAGCCTTAAAAAAACAAAACATTTTGTTTTTTGTGCATTTATCCAGTTTGCATTGAGCTGTACACAGCCTCAGCCAAAGCCCATCATGTTCATTTGTTATGGAAACAGAGAAAGTATAGTCCCTGTGGTCCTGTAATTTTTTATTTTTGTCTGACAGTTATTACCAATCTTTAATCTTGGCAATCTCCGCATATTTAGTTCAGCAAGAGGTGACAGGAAAAGATAATGAGACGGTTAACTATGAATTTATATCTGCTACAAATCTACAGTCGTCTAGATCTGCTCTTTCACTCCCACTCTCACTTTTCTGTCTGTCTTGGTAACAACACGCGCCAAGCTTCGGCTCACCTTGCCGGTTGCTGGGAGGTAATGAATTTTTCATATCCAGCTGTATGGTGCTTCAGAGGAGTGGCGGAATCCTGACAGTGGGGCTCTCATGGGTGGGCATGTCAGTCCGTGGAGAGGGAGGCATCGATTAATAGAAGAAGGAAGTGCAAACAATTACAGCTTGGGTAGCGCAGACAAGGCGGTGGTGAACCCTGAACCCTGAACACCTCTGTACGGGGAAGAGTGAAGAATCGGGGATTCAACCTGCAATCCCAGATATCAGCCTCGGGAAATCACTGCTGGTTGGGCTGTGGATTGTTAGCCCGCTCCGCTTAATGAGGAGAATATATCTCAGCTACGATACCCCAGCTTACATTTAAATGAAAGACACGCATAAGGCATGTAATGCATATGCAGCAGCTATAGGTCTACAGGCAGACTTTTATTCTTTTGTGCATAGAGATGTGTAGATGGATTAATGGCGTGTTCAGTCAGGAAATGGTAAATGGACTTGCATTTATATAGCGCTTTTCTAGTCTTCTGACCACTCAAAGTGCTCTACACTACATGTCAGTATTCACCCATTCACATACACATTCACACACTGATGGCAGAGGCTACTAAGGTGCCAACTTTGCCCATCAGGATCTAATCTAAATACTCATTCTCTTCTCATACTCATGGCTATGCCTTCAGGAGCACAAGGACACATCGACATGTGACCCGGAGCAGCCGGGGATCGAACCACCGACCTTCCGATTGGTGGACAACCTGCTCTACCCTCTGAGCCACAGCCGCCCGGAATGTTTTTTTAAAGTCACTTTGTTTTGCTGGTGCCCACATCAGTCTGCCATGTCAGAAGATACAACTACATTTGTGGAGGCCTTGGCAGTGACGTCTCTGTCCTCTGCCCTCTACCCTTACCTCTTGACAAGCAGAGAGAGATGAAACAGGGGTCAAAGTGTCTTTGGGATAGAAAACCTTGAGAGGCACCTTTCAAATGCTCCTATACCTCTTTCCTACCCCGCTTATTGTGGAGAGGTAAGGAGGAAGAGACGAGTATAAGAGTATAACACTGAAATTAGTACGCCATTATGAATGGGTTGAAAATTATGTTTAGAATTAATTTAATATACTCTATGTACAGCCCAGTCTCACAGCAAAGTGTGTAATAGACCCGCCTGTCCACCGCAAGAAAGTGTGTCAGTGTCATGTTTTGCCTCGCCAAGGCATGAATATTACATGCCTGCATGAAGGTGCAGTGTTATGAAGTGACGTTTGTCACATGTTTTCCGTACTCTGTACAAAGCTCCGACCTAGTGACATAGTATAAAAAGTTAGAAAGACCACTTATGGTAGGCGTGGGGAGGTGGATTGGACTTTCAACCGGGAGACTCGTGTTTGTCATTTGTTTTCCGTTACGTTAGTTTACGTACTTATTTTAAGCTCAATCATGATGTTTTCCCTTAACCAACTAAGTTGTTTTCTTGCCTAACCCTAAGTCAGTGACGATGATGTTTTCCCTTAACCTAACTAAGTGGTTTTCTTACCTAACCCTAAATCAGTGACCATGATGTTTTCCCTTAACCTACCTGAGTGGTTTTCTTGCCTGATACTAAGTCAATGGCTTTGTTGCCCCCTGCTGGTACTGCACGTTAATACAGATGTGTAATATTCACGTCTCTGCGAGGCAAAACACGACACGCTATCCTCTGGTGGACAGGCGGGTCTATTACACGCTTTAGCGTGATACTGGGTTGTTCTATAACGGTCCAACCGACGTCTCGGGCTGCATCTGTCACTTGAAAGATAATGAAATTCAATATAAGATATGTAGGCTACACACCCATATGATTACTAGTAATACAGGACATATTCAGTCATTTTTACAGACACACATTGCGTCACTGCTGAAATGCAACAATATTATATTTAAACTAAAAAAAGGGCTACAGCTGCTTTTAGATTTTCTAACAGGACACTAAAACGACTGTCTATCTCAGCCCCTGTAATTACATCTGATGTACTCCACCATCCTGGAGTTACTGCAACGGCTCAACGGAAACTGGAGCAAACAGCCGCTGACTTTCTTCGTTTTAACTCCGTCGGGAAAACAGAGGCTCTGAAATTACTCAACTGAATCACAGACTACATACTAACATAAAAACAAACTCACCCAACAGTAGCCTATTATTTCTTCCCCCATTTCAAACGCTAAGCTGATGTAACACAGTGCAGGCGCAGCTCTCCTCTCTCAGCAGTGTATTCTCGTGAGGCCCGATGTCAAACATCAGTGGGACAAAATAATGGAGTCCAGTTATGTGACTCAATATTCAATCCTTTTGTGTCGCTCATTAACCCAGATAAAGCTCACATCATTGTAAAACCGTTACAAACCCAAATGCTTTTAAGCTTCCTCACAACTGACCAAATAATCTGAATAAAACTGTTAATAAATATGATAGTGTATGCCTTGATGTTTATTCTACTTGGAGAGGACGTCAATTTAGCATGTCTGCTCACAACCGACTAAAGACTAAATTTTAGGGCTGTCAAAGTTAACGTGATGATGCGTTTTGTTTTAACGCCACTAATTTCTTTAACACGTTAACACAACTTGCGATTTTTAGGTTGTAGCGGGCTCAGTTTTAAAGCTAAAGTGAAGATACTGGTATCAACTAGAAAACCTAAGGAATCCATTGGTACCAATTTGCTTGTCGCGAAGGACACTAAATAACACTCCAAACTTGCGCTAAATTTTCGGCGAGGAAAAACTGGCATTGGCCATATTCAAAGGGGTCCCTTGACCTCTGACCTCAAGATATGTGAATGTTAATGGGTTCTATGGGTACCCACGAGTCTCCCCTTTACAGACACGCCCACTTTATGATAATCACATGCAGTTTGGGGGCAAGTCATAGTCAAGTCAGCACACTGACACACTGACAGATGTTGTTGCCTGTTGGGCTGCAGTTTACCATGTTATGATTTGAGCATATTTCTTTATGCTAAATGCAGTACCTGTGAGGGTTTCTGGACAATATTTGTCATTGTTTTGTGTTGTTAATTGATTTCCAATAATACATATATACATACATTTGCATAAAGCAAGCACATTTGCCCACTCTCATGTTGATAAGAGTATTAAATACTGACAAATCTCCCTTTATGGTGCATTTTGAACAGATAAAAAATGTGTGATTAATCATGATTAACTATGGACAATCATGCGATTAATTGTGATTAAATATTTTAATTGACAGCCCTAGTTAATAAGCATATTATACGGACTTATAAGGCATAAAACCAATAAGGTAATAGTCAAGGTACAAACAGAGAGTCAAGTCACTACAACCCAAAAAAACCCCATCAATAGCAATTAAAAAATATCTAAATAAAAAGCCAACCACACATTCTCTACCATACGTCAGCCAGTGAACTCCAGCAGCTGTGGCACTACAAAAGGTAGAGGAACAGATCAGAGTTAAATAGCTATCATCTAGCCGTTCTCGCAATAAACAGCCGACGTAAATGCTAATCAGTGCTCTGTCTGTCAAACAACGCAGAGCAGCTGCTGTTTTACAGAGCTAGCCATGATGCTGCATAGTCTCACACCTCGTCCCAGACACTTAATACTTGTCTCTGAGACACTTGCGGGGATAATCGGCTGTACACAGGCAGGTTCATTACGGCTTAAAAGACTAAATATACAAACGAGTGTCAGTTTAGTGCTGTAAGACGCGTAAACATGAATTATTTGGACTGACAGGTAACTTAGTGGACAGTTTTGGTGACTGTCATCCTGCATCATCGGTGCTACATGAAATCTCCCATAGGTGTTCAGTTGGGTTGAGATCTGGAGACTGTAAAGGCCATAGCATATGAATCACTTTGCTTTCATACACATCTAACCACTCAGCGACCCTTTCTCTCGCCATCGTGCTGGAAAATCGAGGTCAGCCTCTTTTTTTATATGTGTCACAGAGCATGACAGGATGTTAATTGTTAAATTGTATCATGCGTTTCACCTGAAAGCCGGTGGAAGCATCAGCACTGGTTAGGTTTCTGCAATCATTTATTCAATTATTCACCCTTTCATATGTAATAGAATAAATTGTCAGTCCACGTCCATTAGAGTCAGGTGCATCGGTGTAAACCAGAAGCAGTCAAAGAGGTCAGAAATAAATTTTACCAGTAGCATTTAAAGTACTGCATCTTTAAGACCAATTTACCCTCCTCAAGTTTCAAAGATTTCAAATAATGTCAGACTGAAAAACAAGGACATTATGTAAGAATGACAGGGGTAGACTAACGGGAATTTATATTTTTGGATAGTTAAGAATACAGTGCTGAAACAAAGATGCTATTTCCAAACCTCATTAACACTAACTAATAACTTAACATTTCCACGCAGCAGTTTTTTTTTTTTTTTTAATTACTTTTGATGCTAAAATGGCAGTTTACATTTCAGCTGCGTAGCAACGTATTTTTAGATTACTGTAAATAAACTAAGTGGGTTGCAAACACTGTAAAGAAAAACTTTGCAGACAGTTGTGGCTTAATCGGATATGCAGAAGTCCAACCCAACAGATGAAGCATCGAGAGTAGAAGTTCGCCCTGACGTTACAACTAAAATCTGAAGTCATTCATGGCAAAAAAAAGTCCCAGGAATCGTGAGAAAAGAGTTATATACTCCCACAAAGTCATAATTTCAAAATCGCAGCAAAACCGTGCAATTTTAATTCTGTTATTTGAACAGCAGGATAGACAGGGGATGGACAAACACTTCAAAGTAAAATGCAATCCAATGCAACAACACTTACAAACTCCAATTGATTGCAGGACTATTGGATTATTCATATTTTTCCATCCACTCCATGTGCATCTGTCTGAATGAATGAATGCTTCAGCTGCATCAGAAGTGTCTAAAGGGATTCCTCAGAAAGAAGATCAAGTCGACATCATCTTACAAAGTGTTGCTTTGTTTAGGAAGTATCACAAATGACGTGCAGCACACAAGTGTGTCAGCTTCAATGCAAACATGCTCCAACATTTTAATCTATTTTTAAGTCCTTGTACATAAAACAAGTGCAAAATGTCTGCAGATACACAGAAATAACTTGATCTGTTTTCAGTATAAGTTATTTTCATCACTTCTGTAGAATCAAGTGTCATTTACTGACACAGTGGTCTACCTTATTCTATGAAACGTATTTATGAAACGTCGCCATTCAACGTATCCGTGGTTTGCAGAAACATCCAACGGTGTCATTTTTTTCTGCCGATTTCTTGTTTCAAGCTTTTGACAGCCATTTCTGAAACAACCCAGAAACAAGAGAAACCGCACCACCAGCCTATTCGCACGAAAAGGTGTATAAATGTGCAAACCGTTTAGTTTATTAGTACGCCTTTCTTGATTTCCGCGTGTCATTTGTACGCCACGTATCATGTACTGACTGCAATTGTAAAATGTAAAGCGAGAAAGACCACTTGGGCGGGTGGGTAGATGGATGGATCCAACAAACACCAGACTTTTAACCAGGAGACCTGTGTTTGAAACCGTTGTTGACCGCTGTTTTGTTTTGTAAGTTACGTTAGTGACGTTTGTCATGTTTTTTATTGACGTTTGTGACGTGTTTTCCGTAGTTGGGTTACGTTGTTTCCATACGAATTTTACTTAGTTTACTTACTTATTTTAAGCCCAACCATGACGTATTCCCTAAACCTAACTAAGCATCTAACTAACCGCGGACGTTTGTGTGGCGTACAAGTGACACGCCAAAAAAGGCTAAAATGCATACTCATGACACACGGAATGTCTGTGTAATATCGTGGTATTTAAATGCTTTCTCATGAGACTGGGTTGCTTATTCTATCTTGTTTCAAACTTTTGACAGCCATATCTAAAAAAAAAATCCAGAAACAACTAGAATTATCTCACTGTGTTTTGACAAAATAGGTCTCGGAGGCTGAATATGCAACTAAATGACCAACCGTGCACGTCTTCATAGGCTTCTAAATGGCTCCAAAGCGTTTGCCGCAGTTTTTATATACTAATGATTTGTTGATATTAGCACATTTGAAACCTCCGAGACTTATTTATTGATAAAAATAAGTCTCGGGGGCTGAATATGCAACTAAATGACCAACCGTGCACGTCTGCACAGGCTTCCAAATGGCTGCAAAGTGTTTGCCGCGGTTTTTAATATGGTAATGATTTGTTGATATTAGCACATTTGAAACGGTGACAGCAATATGTCAAAGTAAATAAGAAAAAAATAACCCAGTGCTGTGATTGAATAGAATAGAGTAAAAGAAAACGGACTGAAAATGTGCCAAATAAGCTCTCTGGACTTCTTGAGGAAGCTTTTAGGATGTCTCGTACTTTATGAAATATAAGATTTAGAGCAAGTAATGGGAGAGAAAGTTGATGTAGTTCGGGCAGAGTGGTCTGCATGTTGGTGGTGAAAGGAGTTTTTAAGAGCGAGAGAGAGACTGAGATGACATAGATCATGTCAAAAATACTCCCAAAAGTACAAGTCCTCCATCATCGTCTGGAAAGCTGAAATTCTTGAGAGTTAGAATGTAAACTTTGGGTAAGAAGAACCTGTTTTTGAGGCGGATTTGAAGGAATTCTGGTGTGGCCACTGACTTTTTTATTTGATTTTTTTTCACATTTTTCTATGCACATTCTGTGGGAATAGGACGACTTGACACTTTCAACACTTCTGCAAAGAGACTGTCTTCAAAATGGGGATGTTAAATAAATTGGATCTAACGAGTCTTCTGTTTTCCATTGCATCTTCAAACCGCAAGAGGCATGCCTTCGTTGCCTCCGTGCAGATTCCATGCGTGTGTCAACCCTGTGCATGAGAAAAAAAAAACCTCTTATCATCTAGTGCACAAAAGGCTGCTTCTGAAGGGATGCTGGTGGTGGTGTACTTGCCGGGCCTCTGCTGTTTCCCTTCTCCCCCAGCGGAGAACGCCGTCTGTCAGGCGGTTGTCTTCCTCTCTGCCAGGAAGCTCGTGTTGGGTGGAGTGACGCCGAAGGCTTGTTTACAGTCGCCCCGTGGGGTGGGAACGTGATGTGAAATGAGAGGCGGGCTGAGCTGTTAGAGGGGGCAAAGGAGGAGGGGATCACGCTCGAATGTGACTGCGCTATAGTTTAACACCCTTAAATCCCGCGGGGAGAAGTGCAGAGTCAGCGCTGCAGCCTTGTAAAGTCTGCAGGTCTTGCCCTCGCAATGCAAAGTGTGCTTGTAGGAACACGGGCGGCGTAATGCAGCCCTGGTAAAAGCTTAAGTGGCGGCTCCTGAGGGGACAACAAAAGGTTTACGGCCAAGTGAGTTACTGTAGCCAGTGAAAACGGCTCGCCCGCAACCTGACTTCATTGTACATTAATGACATTGTTGCTGTCGACCTCCATCGGCGTCAGTGTAACATGAAAAGATCTCCTTTCTGCCCAGCCATAAAACCTTTTTAGCCCTGGAAGGCAGCCACTGAGAGGAAGTCGGGGGACGGCAGGAAGGAGAAGGGGTCAAATTAAGTCTAGACACTCATTCATCCTTTCCTTATGAGATGGATCACCCGAGGTAGACATACAAACTAAGGACGTGTCTTTTCATGACGGCCACAAATGTCTTTGAAGGTGTCATGCACATGAATAACACAGATGCATTGTAATGTGAAGCACATGCAGAAAAGACCAGAATGTTTTGATTCCTTTTTTTGTTTTTTTTATGTAAAAGTTGTATGATGTTGTACAGCCCAGTCGCATAGCAGTTCTTGAAATAGTAAAATTGTTAAAATTGAATGTATTGATTATTGTATATAGACATGGATTTAACATTTTTTTCGTGATGGTCAGCATGAAATCATTTCTTATGTAATCCACCTAATTGTGAACCGGTAAGCATAGAGAGTGGTGAACGCCTCGTAGGGAGGAGGTCGGGGTTGATGGATGGGTAAAAAAACACAGGACTTTCGCCCAGGAGACCGCTGTTTGTGTCCCGTGTGAAACCATAAGTCAGAGTTGATTTATTTGTAACTTCTGTACTTAAATTAAGGCACTTCTGGTGTTATTTCAACTCTAACCACGATCTTTTCCTAAACCTAACTAAGTAGTTTTGTTGCCTGAGCCTAACCAAGTCCATCTTTTCCTAAACCTAAGTAGTTTTATTTTGAAAAGACTGGAGCGGAAATTGACACGTGCGTCTCGTGTCGCTGGACATTCGTAGGACAGTCTCACAAAAAATCCGTTGTTGGAAGTCGTGCTGAGCGTCACGAAAAAAAGGGAAATTTGTGTCTATGTACACAGATCAAATAGATTACATTTCTTGACTATTTCATAAACTACCGTGAGACTGTGTTGTGTACTATTCCAGCCCATTCACATAAAAGCGCGTGTAAAGGCCAAGCGTGCAGTAGGTACGCTATTCTTGATTTCCACGTGTCATTTGTACGTCATGTATTTTGTACTGACTGCAGTGTAAACGCATCCGCGTATAAATGCTACGGTAAGAGTTAGTGCCGCAGTATAAAAAGCGAGAAAGACCACTTATGGTGGGCAGGTTGGGAGGTGGATGGGTTCAACAAACACCTGACTTTTAACCAGGAGACCCATATTCGAGACCTTTGTTGACCGGTGTTTTGTTTTGTAAGTTACGGTACGTTGGTGACGATTGTGACGTGTTTTTTATTGACGTTTGTGACATGTTTTCCGTAGTTGGGTTACGTTGTTTCATTACGTATTTTACTAAGTTTACTTTATTTTAAGCCCAACCATGACGTTTTCCCTTATCCTAACTAAGCGTTTTCCTTGCCTGAACATAAGTGTGGCATACAAATGACACTTGAAAAGGCTAAAATGCGTACTCATGACACGTGGAATGTCCATGTAATGTCCAACAAACACCGGACATTTAACCGGGAGACCTGTGTTTGAGACCGGTGTTTTGTAAGTAACGTTAGTGGCATTTGCCATGTCATGATTGTCACATTTTTTTATTGACGTTTGTGACGTGTTTTCCGTACGTATTTTACTTAATTTAAGTACTTATTTTAAACCCAACTATGACATTTTCCCTCACCCTAACTAAGTGTTTTTCTTGCCTGAAGCTAAGTTGGTGTTTTTTTTGCTTAACCTAACTGCAGACGTTTGCGTGGTTTACAAATGACATGCAGAACGTCCAATTAATGTCGTGGTATTTATACGCCATCCTTTGAGACTGGGTTGAATATTCTGCAAAAATTTCAAAGCATTTTTGACTAGGTTTCAAAAAGAAGCGTGGCCCTGCATTATAGAAATAAATACAGTCGGATAGAGAAAACAAGTATGACGGTAACAATGCATGCCTGCAGGACATGTAGAATTATAATGCGTACAATGTCTGAAGGAAAATGTCCTTGTGAGGTCACCATGACCTCACAATATCATACAAAAGCTTTTATACCTCCTCAATTAAATTGCTGTGTTGTAGGTTTGGTAACCTTAGTAACCCTGGCTTTTAGATGGAAAATAGTTCATATTTATTAGTTTTTCTATACGATGCAAAGGACAGCTTAATGTTCTGAATGTAGGACGCCCACTTTCAACAAGGGAAAATATATATGACATGAATTCCCGTGCTGTGTGCAGAAAGGCACTCAGGATGTGCAGCTCTACTGGCGTGGGAGCTTCTGCTTTGGCTCTACTTAAGCAATTAATCATACCGACAAATGGCATTCTGTAATGGCGGTTGTTAAAAACATTGCTCCCCTAAATATTAAACCCATTTACATTAGCTGGGCTTCTGGTTAATTGCTCCAGAAATTGCATAAATGCAGCCATATTTTTTCTGCATTCTCAGTACACAAGAGAACACAGGCAGATAATTGTGGATAGAATCATTACTTATGACAGGAAAGCTGGCAGATGCATCTAGACAATAAATGAAAGCTGCTCATATTTAGTACTGCAATATTCAAGTACCGTATTTAAGTACAGGGTGAAGTATTTGTGCTTTCCATTTTTCGCCAGAACAGATTAATTCAGTCCAGCTGTCTACACGGCAGGCAGCAACCTCCGGGTCTGAAAAGTGAAGCCAATGTAGAAGTGCCTTAAACCTGCATTCTTTCTAACAGCCAGCAGGGGGCGACTCCTCTGGTTGCAAAAAGTCTGATTGTATAGAAGTCTATGAGAAAATGACCCTACTTCTCACATGATTTGTTACCTCAGTAAACATTGTGAACATGACTTTATGGTCTCAATCGCTAGTTTCAAGTATTCTTCAATACAGCATGATGTTCATTTAGTAAATTATGGTCCCATTTAGAGTCAAATAGACCATAAAGCAGGGGATGCTTAATGGCATGGCTACCTTGTGATTGACAGGTCGCTACCACGGCATTGTCCGGTCTGGGAGTTGTCCGTGTTTTCAATTTAGAACTTTAACCCTTTCACAGTGTGTTTTCAGTTCATGAAAGTTAATTGTAAAATATTTGGTCGCCTAAAAATGTCTTATTCAGCGTTCGGTTGTACTTAGCTCCACCCTCTGGTGTCTCTTCTGGTTCCAAAAAACCAAGATGGCAACGGCCAAAACCAAGATGGCAACAGCCAGAAACCAAGATGGCAACTGCCAAAAACCAAGATGGCAACAGCCAGATGGCAACAGCCAGTAACCAAGATGGCAACAGCCAGAAACCTAGATGGGAGGTCGATGGGCCCAACAAACACCGGACAGGAGACCTATGTTCAAGTCCGTTGTTGACCGGTGTTTTGTTTTGTAAGTTACATGTTTTTTGTTGACATTTGTGACGTGTTTTCCGTCGTTGTTTCCGTACATATTTTACTTGGTTTACTAACTTATTTTAAGCCCAACCGTGATGTTTTCCTTTACCCTAACTACAATAAGTGGTTTTCCTGCCTGAACCTAAGTTAGTGGTTTTCTTGCCTAAACCTAACTGCGGACGTTTGCGTGTCATACAAATGTTACGTGAAAACCGGCGTACAAATGACATGCTAAAATGCGTACTCATGACACCCGGAATGTCCATGTAATGTTGTGGTATTTATACGCCTTCCTGTGTGACTGGGTTGTTTTCACAAATTTGACCTCCAGAGCCACAGAAGACATTTTATTGGCTGAGTAGTTCTCCTCAAGGGAGGAAACTCATGTGTAAAATCTGCGGAGTGCCACTTCAGTTCTAAATTCCAAATGCTTATCCCACCACTGTAAATTACAAACAGTGTCAGAGTCACGATTATCCATTAAGCACAGTCCACTTGACCTGTGTGAACTCCTAACTACTGCTGGATTAACCCCCTTTGGCTCACTCTTTACCCCCCCCCCCCCTAATACACAAGACAGTTGTTATTAAGGAAGAGGTGAACATATTTATTAGCGAGCCATTAATAATTCACTGGAATTTAATGTGCATCCAAGGACATGCTCTAAGTCACCACTGGAGATTTAAAGCCCCAATAAATCTCCCACATACGGCGAGAGGCACGCAGCAGCCACCGCCCAGTCTGCTCCGCTTCTATGTGTATGATTCATTCCATTTGTAAAGCGAACATTGGGCAGCGCTGTACGGCTGAGCGCAACTTTCCACGTTTGCTATTTATCATGAACGATACAGGCGAGGCGTCTGCCAGATGCTGTGCCTTCGCTTTGCAAAGTAGCATGTAAATATACTGTAATTAAATGATGACATAACCAAATTATGTAAGAGCCTCTAATGGAGTCCGTAAACCCTTTCAGTTCTCCACATGGACATTGTTGTACGAGACAGCTTTTGGAAGACCACAACTGAACAGCAGAATTAATGGGGAGGGGAGCAGGAATAAATGCAATATTATAAGGGGCTCTGACCCAACCTGACTTGGTTTAAGGGAGTATTAAAAAGAAATAAAACCTGACTGTATGAATGAGCTGATTCTCCACGCTGGGCTAGACAAAGTGAGTGTGACAGTGGTGGGACAGGCGCACAGAGAGAGGCAGACAGAGAGTAACGCGAAACAAATAAAACCATGAGTCACATTAGTGGGAGAAAGATGGGGTGCTGAGAGGGGAACACAAGTAAACAAGATTATGAAACAAACCCTCAGGCAAATGAATATCTTTGAGAGGTATATCACTGCCAACAAAGATGAATCAACTCCCTCTGGGTGAAAAACTTGTCACACAACCAAGAAAAACAAGGAAGAAAATGTTACTTACCTTTTTATGTCTGGAAAAAAAAATGGCCATCATATTCTCTGCAGTTTTTCTTTTGCTTCGAAGGTAGAAACCAAACCGTTCTCACTCCCAACTCTTCAAACACTGCCGATGGGGCAGAGCCCTTCGGCATCGGAAACTGACGCACGAAGGCACCCTTTAGCGACAGTTTGTGACGAACCGGGCTTTTAACTAACTCCAATGTGAACACACACACGCGCCGGTATTCGACAGTCAGCGCAAGTGGCATAGTATTAACAGTAGGGGTGTGAGAAAATATCGATTCACATGAGTATCGCGATATTATGTTTTGCGATACTGTATCGATCTGTAATTAACCTCTTAAAAATCCAACAGCCCGGCCGCTATTTTGTCATTCGGAGGTTGTAGCGGGGTCAGTTTTAAAGCTAGAGGGAAAATACTGGTATCATCTGAAACAAGAAAAGGAATCCATTGGTACCAAGCATGTCGCGAATTAGACGAAATAACGCTCCAAAGTTACGCTAAATTTTGGTGAGGAAAAACTGTCATGGCCATTTTCAAAGGAGTCCATTGATCTCTGACCTCAATAGATATGAATGAAAATGTGTTAATTATGGGTACCCACGAGTCTCCCCTTTACAGACATGCCCACTTTATGCTAATTCCATGCACTTTTGGGTAAAAACTATGCAGTATTTTGCTTGCAGTAAAAATGTGTTATTTTTGCCTATTTTAAAATGGTGTATTTAAATATTTCTGCATACTGGGGTCCCTGAACATTCATAGAATTGCATAAACTGGGTATCACTGTAAAGCTGAGACTCTTGTGAATCCAATGAGTCAAATTGTATTCATGTGTGATGATGTTAGTCCTTGTAGTATTCATTTCACATAGAGACTTTTTTTACTCAGAATTTATACATATGGTGTAGTCTTTTTATACCCCCACGACAACGTAGTCGGGGGTATATAGCGCTCCGCGTGTCCGTCCATCCGTCCATCCGTCCTTCCGTCCGTCCTTTTGCTGTCCTTTTGTCCGTTCGCGTGTCACACTTTCCGGAGCAGAACTCGAAATCTATTTAACGTAGGAACTTCAAATTTGGTATGATGGTCCAGGGTGCCCAAAATTTTTCTTTTGCCCCTACTTTAATAGGGATCAAGCAGTGAGCGGGGGTATCTTTACTATGATAGTTTCCTAAAATTAGATTAAAAAAAATCACAATATCGCCTTGCTGACAGTATCGCAATATATCGCTTGTCAATACGAAGCCCTAATTAATAGCGTGAAAGTTTGCTAAGCGCGAGAGGGAGGAGTGATGAATGCGTCAAACAAACACAAGACTTTCAACCACGAGACCGCAGTTTGTGTCCCGTGTGAAACTAAAAGGATCGTTGACTTCTTTTTCTATGACGTCAGTCGTTAGTCACGTGACCCGTAGGTAATGTCAGTCACGTGAGACGTTAGTCACAGAAGTCATTAGTCAGTGTAGTTAACGTCAACTACGACCATTTCCTAACCCTAAAGCTTGGGACACACTGCACGCATGAGCAGCGTGTGACGGCTGCCCGCTGAACTACTGCGTCTCTCACGCGTGTTGCGTCCACACCGGCAGCGTTTCTGCTGCAGCGCTGCTGCTTCTGCCAGTCCTTTATTTCTACATGAAGTTTGCCTTTCATAATGTCCATTTCATTTAATTATAAATGTCCTTTATATTTATTTTAGACAGAAAAAGGTTAAGAACCGTGTGTTCATTTGTAAATAATAGTAATAATCCACTTACTTTATTTATTCATGGAGCCCTGCAGGTCACTGCATTTTCTAAAACACTGTCCTGTAAATATTTCAGAATAAAAGCATCCTGTTGACAAATGAAGGATTTCTGTCCACAGAAAAAAACACGCTTGAGGGCTTTTATTTTGAAACGGAAGCAGGAAGTGTTGATTTAAAAATAATTCTTTACTTTTTTCATGTGTGTGACATATTCTACAGATACAGATATTAAAACTGTAGTAATGTGGCTGGTATGATGTCAATATACTGTCAAAAGAACATTTTTACTGTGTGGTGTTTCTGTGAACCGTGAGCTCAGTTCCTACAACCGCCACGCGCTGCTGATGTTCCCTGTGTGGCCCAGCCATGACTAAGTGGTTGTGTTGCCTATACCTAACTTCCTGTGAAAACGGAGGTTTATTTTGAAAGGATACTATGCATGTAACAAGCATATATTGACACGCCGTGACACTGATGTGACACAAAAAGTAACACAAGAGGGGACTGACAAAGCGGCGGTATTTGACGAGTTGGGAGTTAGAATGTGTTGTAGAAACTCCTCAGATTTCTAATGAAATACTCCTTCAATGTATACTTTACCGCATGCTCCCATGGGTGTTTTATCTAAACTGAAACCCAGCATGGTGCAACACAGTGCAGAGAAACCCTCCAGGAGCTTTAATCATTGCTCTACCATTCTTAATAGAGTGATTATTAGCACAGGGATTAATCGGCTCATTTAAATCTCACGCCGGCCCCCTCGTGATTTACTTCTTTCGGCGACTTCGAAGTGCACAAAGAAGAGCAGACAGCGGGGGAGGGTTAAGGAGGGTATCGTTTCCCCCATTTAGTCCCCTCCCGATGTGTGAGTGTCTGCTTCGCAGGAACTAACAAGGAGCGCAGGGCACTTTAACCAATTTATCTCCCGACTGGATAGCTTCATTAGGTTGGCGAGGTGAGTTTAGGACAGGGAAAAAAAAAAAATTGGAAGGGCAGGCGAGGAGAAGAGAGCAATTAGTAAACCCAGTTAGAATGCTGCTTCTTTAGTAAAGCACACAAACAAAGCCGAGCCGAAGCTACATGTTGCTGCGTTGTACACATAGAAATCCCTGCATTGTGCTGCAGTTTTGCTGTGGTAGGCCTACGTGTTGTGGCAGTTTTATGAGGCAATTTTTTTTTTCTCAGGATGTGTGAGCGCGTGGGTGTGATGGGAGCGTTGTGTGTCCAGGCTAGATGTATACGCCGTGTAAGCACAGTGCCCTTGAATCTGGCCTTGGACCTCTGTTGCATTGCACCCCTCTCGCTTCGCTATCAAGAGATCAAATAACAGCCAAACTAATTCCAAAAGTGTAGTGGCGAATAGGCCACACACTTTTGTTCTTCTCTCAGATGGGAGGGAAGATGCAGTGCTGTCGGAGTCTTCTGTTATTCTTGCGTGCTGAACATACTGCAGAGATACTGACATGAATTCTATTTCATTGTCTTCAACACAACATCTGGTGTATTTAATATTTTGTACATATATCATTTTTTGCATAATATATGTAGATTACAAACTGTATTCATTAATTCTTTCATTTAGTTCTGTATCTGTTCAGTGCTTGAAGAAATGACATTTTTTTTTACTTAAAGGGGATATCATGAAAAACTCACTTTTTCAGTGCTTGTGCACATAAATTTGGGTATCTGGAGTGCCTACCAGTGCCTGAAATGGGCCAGTATGCACCAGTACTGAGTACCTGAGTTCTGATTTTTGTTCACATGTGACCCTTACTTCTTGTCACATCTTGGTTAGTCTAGGCAGCCGATTTGACTGTTGTCAGGCTACTAAATAGGCTTTATCAGTCGGAGAACCTGGAGAAAACCCACATAATAACATATCATGTTGAAAAAGTACCTAGCAACTAAATGTATCAAATAAATGTCGTAGAGCAACAAGTAAAATATATCCCTCTGAAATGTAGTGAAGTAGAAATACGAAGTAGCATAAAATTACTCAAGTAGTACCTCAAAAAAGTACAGTACTTGTGCTTAGTTAAATGTATGTGGTTACCTTCCACCACTACAGCTGTTGTATTTCCTGACATAATACTAAGCAATATCGAGCACTATCACATGAGCCAGCAAAAGAACAGCCTTAGATGAATACAGGTTTCCTGGTTGGCTGCTGCAGAATGGTTGTCTTTCTATAAGTGATGACCTTGTGAAAGGTTGGCGACCACAGGGTGACAGCCTCCAATGTAGCTGCACAGGATACTAGCGGAAAATGGATGGATGGATGGATGGATGGATGGGTTAATATGACTAAGGTTTTCTATAGAAAGACCTTGGCCTATCACAGTTGTTATTACCAAAGATGCTCAGTAACAAATGATGATGCATTACAAGCTGCGCCAATTTGTAGCTTCATGTGACATGAAGTTAGCCAGTTCCTAGTGCTATTTGATGAAATAACTACAGCAACGAGCGCTTGAGCATCACTTCAACGGCGACTCTGCGACAACGTAGCTGGCTACGCATGGCCGTTTTATTGCTTTTGTCCCTCACAGCGTGAACATAGCATAACTGGGCGGGGTCTAATATATTTATATTTTCTTTTGCTAGCGATAGATATTTACACAGCTGACAGACATATTTAGCATTACAAAAATTAGTTAGCTTGGGCATTCACGAACGTTAGTTGAGTTCAGTTTCAAATTTCGACACAGTTTGGCTAACATTAACGCTAGACTATAGTGCCAGATCTTGCGAGAGTGTGTTGCTGAGACAGAGAAAGGTCTCAACAAAGTTAATTTCTCCTCATTTGTCTGTCTGAAAAATGCCATTTTAGTGTCAGAATGTTCTGAAGATATGTGGCTTGTGAAAAGTGGGTCCAATATGCACTTTAGTGACTATGGGGCGAAAGAATCGGCCATAATCTGTGCTCACGTTCACTTCACCCATCTGTGTTAATAGAATCAGGACAGTGGTGTACGTATCGACGGTGCAACCGGTGCGGCGCATCAGGGCCCAGAAGCCGTCAGGGGCCCAAAAATTACCTTCCTAGACCGTGTCCACATTGAATCCGATATATGCACTTCTGTTACGTCATATAAACAAACCATGTAGGCTACCTATCAGCTGTGCACTTCAGATCAGACTGGAGACGTTACCACTTATCTTCCTACATTTGTTCTTTTTAAACAGAAAATACACGTTTAATATTGTGATATTTACTGGAAATGACATACAATATAGCCAACAGCAAGTGGGGAACTTTCGGCCTTCTGGCGATCTCCCTTCAGCCAGCTGCCACCTTATTTTGTGTTTTGTAGTGAAATGAGGAGGTATCGTATAGATAACTCCTCATTTCAACTTCACCAATCAGTTGCTCCTGGTCCATTGAGGCGATTTCAAGGCGAGCGACAGGAATAAATAGAAACAGCTGGGCGTCTGACAAAAGTTCAGCTCAAAACGGTGTGCCACGTCGCACTGCGTCGCTCATGGCCAGGACATTCCAATAAAAAAGGACATGGTTCTTAAGCAGTGTTGGTAATGACTTTGCGGAGCACAAGACCTGTAGGATAAACTTCTAATGGGTGAGTACTGGTTTCTTTTTGTTAATATGGAGTGGGATCAGGGATTTATAGCACTGTAATTGTTACATCTAATATGTTGGAAAATGTGCACCTACTGAAATCTGTGTCTGTGAAAACATTCGGCTGCTGAGTCCAGCGCAGGCTGTTTAGTTAGCGTTGATAAATTTGGGTTTCGGCTGCTGTCCATGGTGCTGATCTAAGGCTGGTTTGCAGGATGGGAGTTGCATGGTGAGCCTCTCCATGGTGGCAGAGCAATTGTCTGCTCTGCAACTGTCTGGAGTGGTTGTGTTTGCACGTGCATATGAGCGCATGAACGTGGCCCAAGAAAAAAATTTGCACCGGGGCCAATCACAATTATGTTACACTGCTGACTCAGGACCTGCCGCTATAGTCTCCTAAAGGGGCGGTGCAGTGGTGAAACCCACACGACACAGATACAGGAAATCAGTACGCCATCTCCTTTCTGGACCATCTGATGGTGTAACTGCTGCTGCATGGCTTTTCCATTCTGACACCAAGTCCTCCAACCTAAACAACAACATACATTTGTTTGCTTAATTTCTCATAGTTCCAATGAAGACTTTATCTTACAGGCCTGACAGCAGCAAAAAACCTGCTTGCTGTTTGCTGGAAGAGACAGACAATGGGTAGTTTTGTATTTATTCAGACAAAAATGACAGCCAGACAACATTGGGCGCAGGCACAAACTGTTGAAATATTGTCTAAAGAGGCGGAAAAATAATTACATGACTTTAGAGAAAAGTTATGGATATTTATGTATGTGTATACAGTACATACATATTTATTTGTGTATGCATTTGTATATGCATAGGCACTGTAGTGCAGACTTTATCTTGTAACAGAGGGAATGGAAAGAAATCTTGTATTTTATCTGCATTTATGTTTTTTCTTAGCTGTTATGTCTTGTGTTGCTTGGTAATAAATATAAGTTGTCTGTCATTGTCTTCGAACATGATAACAGCAAAATTGCTTGTCAGAGCCTTCCAAAACTGTTACAAATTATACAAAACTGATTACACTCAGTCCAGTTTTTCATGGGCTTATTACTATTATTATTTACAAGCTAATTATTCAAAATTATAATATCAATAAGATACATATTATAGTCCACAGTTGGGTGAAATGATGCGTTTTAATTCATGTTGATGAATCAGACTCCCGACCAACAAAGTAAACATCATCTGGTTTAGTGATTTTTGTGAAGAATGCAAACAACAATAACTTAATTGTCTGCATCATGGTACTGATAAGTAAGTATCAGAGCTCTTTATACTTTTCATGATAGAACAGCACATTCTCACTCCCAACTCTTCAAATAAGGCAGCTTGGCCAGTCGCCCTATGCGTTATAATATGACGTTCCATGTACCCCTCTAGCATCAGTTTTACATGTGCAGGGCTGCCTCTAAGTCCATATAGGGTCGGGGTTAACTTACGTACGTAATTTAAGTTGCGTAATTAACATACATATTTTAACCCGAACTTTGATCTTTTCCTAAACCTAACCAAGTAGTTTTGTTGCCTAAACCTGACCAAGTAGAGTAGTTTTGTTGCCTAAACCTAGCCAAGTAGCTTTGTTTGAATTCACAACGTCAACCACGTGTTGAAGTTTAGACTAGCCTGCACGTTGAAAAATTACGCTAAGGTGTGTTAAAAAAGCGACGCCAAGGGGTCCTGACCAAGTGTCCATATGTGACGAGTTGGGAGTGAGAACGTGTTGGACAAAACCCGTTGCTCCTGTGAGTACATCCCCGTATGAAACACACAGGCATCGTAGCTTCAGCGAGAGAGACGTGTTTTGGGCGTGTAGTCTTTCTAATTACGTATTTTGTCCGTCTCGTGTCTCATACTTCAAGATCTTTACAACAAACTTTGACTTTCTTGACTTGCAAAATTACCTTTTCAATTGACAAACATATGTGTGATTCTTGGCGCAATTCAAACGGGATAAAAAAAATATTTGTCTCACCATTGACTACTGTAGATATTTTTTCCCGAAATAAGGTCCCACGGTGATCCACCAGAAGGGGTGGGGCTTCACCTCTTTATACAACACAAAGTAAGCTAGTTGAGCTTGTTTTTAACTAGTTAACGCCAAACGTAACTTGGCGCTCAAGACCGTCTTTTCAATTTGGCGTACATCAGAGCGGCAATAAATCATCCAGAGAAGGCTCCCAGGACCACGCCCCCTTTGGGGGGAAAACAATCCTGTGTCCCTCAGAGACGGTAACAGAGTAAAGAGAAGAAGTTGAAACATGTCTCCAAACTTCTACTTTAAACAAACCGGTAATCTTAATAACGCTATGCTGAAGAGTTGCTGTGTAGTTGGTTGCATCATCAATGTTGACTATTAACCCGTTGGCTATTTACAGACAACACTTAGCCTAACGGGATTCAATCAAATATGTATAGATGTCTGGATAAGCAATATCCGGCCACTGTGTTGGACGGGGGAAGACTGGAGGGACATGGTGGCGATCAACCTTCATTTATAAAGGTATCGCGAACGCTCACTTTCAGACAAGGTCGCAAAATAATTATTAGACATGTGTATAAAACAAATGTTTTTATAACAAGAGATGAATGGATCCGAACTTGTCAAAATTACAATCCAAACCTGCGTCAAATTGCATCGAAGTCTATGGGATCTTTGGTTTTCCATCCCCCAAAAGGCGGCGCAGCCTTGACTTTTTGCGAAGTACCTGTTTTTGCCGATATGATATATAGCAGGCCATGTGAACCGAGCAACACCGCAACTTTTTACTTGTACTAGCAACTGGAAGCTAAGAGATAAAACAAATACCATAAAGGGTGGCGTGCTTAAGGTCAATGAATCTCTGTAGAGCTGGAAGGAAACGCAGAGTGGAGTGGTAATTCTCGGTGGTTTCATCACTACGAGCGACCTACAAGTAGTACTGTGAGCCATTGTTAATTTATAAATATTAGCCTCTTTAAAGTGCTCTGAAAAGTGTCACAGTCACACTGACCCTTCCGTCCACCCAGACCTGCTTTTTTTTTTTTACAGCGTAATAATAACGTCAGACTACTCTCCACCTTTGCTCTTGACAGATAACAGTTATTATTCACATGGCATACGAGATGGCTTGTGCCTTTTAAAATCCACTGCATCGGAACTAAAATAGGATATATAGGATTTGCGGTGCATTACCAGTGAAAATGCACGGGAGACATTTTTGCAAGGGTGCGCACACACACACACACACACACACTTACACACACACATATGCACACACGAAGTGAAAGGACTGACAAGTAATGCTAAATGCCAGCCAGGTGGTCAGCTTCAGGCAAAGTGGAGGAAAAGGTTTTCCCTGTCAGAACAATCCTTCGTCCAGACATCAGGCAGAAGCACATTTAAATGGCTTTCAATTAGGATTCCTGCAGCTGTGCCGTGACTGCGACTGTTTATCCTCAGATGAGAATCTATGGAGAGCTGTTTGGCAACACTTGTTTTAGAGCACTGCTACTCTTTATACTGAGCAGGATGTTTAACACCGAATAGATGTTAATATAGCAGACTAATCTCGTGTGGAAAATGTGAAATCCTAGCATGAAAATGAGATAGCTACATTGTTTTGTGAAATCAGGACATTAAAGCAGCAGTAGGCAAGATTTTAGGAAATATAATAAAAAAAAAGTAATTCTTATATAACAGTCACTATATCCTGACAGTAGTGCATGAGACAAGTAATCTGAAAGGAAAAAATCATGTGCCTCTGTCACCTCTGGTGCTCGTAATGGCATCTGCAGGATTTCACAGACCGGAGGAAAACAACCAATCAGAGCCGAGCTGGAGCCTTGCCGTCTCTGAGCAGCTGTCAATCACTCGCGAACTCCGATAAAACGGTCAAACTAGGCAGCGCTGATCAAATATGAATCAATATTCTGTTACTGTAATGCCTATTTATTGCGAAAAATGTTGTCAGAAACTTATTTTAGTGTACTTGTTTAGCCGTAAAATGAGAAAGTTTGTGACCCGGCAGCCATGTTAAGATCAGTTGAGGAAATACCTAGCCACGCCCACCAGTCGGAGCAAACTTTTTACAATTTTAGAGCTAAACAGCACACTACAAGATGTTTCTGAAAACATGTTACGCTAGAAATAGGCATTAGAGTAACATAATATTTGATCAGCACTGCCTAGTTTGACCGTTTGATTGGAGTTCACGTGATTGACATCTGCCTCGTTGAATGAACAGCCAATCAGAACGCTCTCTCTCTGAAATGACCTGTGATTGGCCAAAGTCTCCCGTCACGGGCTAGATTTTTTAAAGCCTGAAAACAGAGCCATGAGGAGGTGCAGAAGTCTAGTTTTCTCTCAGAACACTTGAATTACAATATGCTGAAAGGTTATTATGGAATTTGTTCCCAATGATGTCAAAAATGTTCTGCCCACTGCTGCTTTAATATCTTTTCCTATTTACTCAAAAAGCTTCCAAACCTATGAGAGAAAAAAATAACATTGTCAACATTTTGTGCTCATCTGGGCACAGCTCCTGCATGTAGGTCAGAGTTTGAACAGTAAGCCGAAGACATACTGTACAGAGCAGGCTGAGGGCACGCACACTTCGCTATAGTGAGGAAACAAGCAGGGAGGCAGAGATATATATATATATATATATATAGGAGCCGCGATGGCAATAAACAAACCTATAAGAAATTGAAACATCGGGACACGAGGTCCAGTTGATTTGGGGGCCGCATCTGCTTTTACTAGTAGCAATTTGGAGAAAACAAGATAGTGAAATGAGGGTGATTTCTTTTCTGCGAGCTCTCGATGGTCAACGCGTGCTCTAACTCCCCACGCCCGTGCCTTTTTCTGCATGAGATTAACTGTAACTGCATTTGGAATATACGCCGCTTATTGGCGATATATTTCGTGCAGCTGCGCTTCTGCAGTAGTTGTTTTTTTTTGGGGGGGGAGGAGGGAGTAATGAAAACTCTCAGATATGAATACTAAACAAACGCTGTGATTTATATTCCCACGGACGAGCGGGGAGCATCACACACACACAGGCGTCTGTTACCAGGAAACAGGGGCGAGACGGAAAAGAGAGGGGAAATAAACAGATGCTTCTCCCAAGAAGAGACTGTGCATTGAAGATACTCAGTCGAGTAGCGTTGCTGCAGTCTATTTTTGGCTCTCGCTTCCCCCCACGCTGCACCCCAAATGCCACACTGTTCTGAGATTTTCTTTTTTAGTTTTTTTACAACCTGAGTCATTGATATGAGGTTTGCTTTTTTTTTTTTTTCAAAGGCAATAAATGTGCAGATTTACTCCTTACTGTAACCACCGTCCATGCACACTGACCCTCCCGCCACTCCTCCGTGACACCAGATAATTCACTATTAATTCACCTCTAACCTTTTCCCCAGTGATGTATGTCACAGACTCGAATGCCGGGCGTGCCCTGTATCATGCTCCGCTCAGGCAATATATCATTTTCAAGCACTGACGTCCTGCAGCCCAACGCCGGATCATATTGACAAGGGGCCGGTGAAAAATCGCCCCCGCTGCCCCGACGGCGCCCTCTTCCTCTCCCATCCTTTTCCTTGAGAAGCTTGATCCGTGAAGGAGATTGAATTGGTGCCCGTCGCCAATGCGGCCGCCCCAATAGCCACCGTCTCAGATTCCGGAGTGGGAATTCATCAGATGTGGCGCTGAAGCCGAACGCCAATGGCCCATTAGGCCCCCGGCAGGTCGATGGTTAACTAATTGAGTAGAGCTCTAACGGTGACTTCTTTGGCCATCCATCCAATCCATAACTGGGATTGAATGATCAGTCAAAATCCAAACTTGATTGGCCCGGATGACTGATTCCATCTGATGCTGATATCATGATTCATTACGTCTTTTTCCTGCATATTCATTTGTGCAGGATGAGGGTGAGTAAAGGAAGCGCATGTCTTGTGATAGATCAGAGGATCTCAGGTGAGCTCCAGGCGTGCAACCGCCTCACATCAGCACTATGCTTCCAGACGGGTGATGAATGTTCCTTGAGCTAAACGCATTGCAGCGTGCACAAAAGGCAGGACTGCACTTATTGATATAGGAGTATAAGAAACGCCAGCAAGCCTTTGAAAAATGTGTTTTTATAGATGGAGGGATAAGCCTCAAAATGAAGAAAGCTGCATTTGGGGGCTTTAAGCATATAAAACCGTAGAGATCTAATCCCACGCCTGATGATAAGCACCCGAGGTATTGTTTGTGTGTGTGTGTGTGTGTGTGTGTGTGTTTTCACTTCTGTAAGAACCCCTGAGTGCCCGGACTGCTTTCCCATTTTAACCTACATCCTTTTCATTATTTTGGAGGCCCGTGGTTGTAGAAATTCATTTTCGGGGAAAGATGAATTTCTATGGAAGTGGTCAGCTTGTCAATTTTTAAACATTTTCGATAAAGCCCGAAAGTAGTGGAACGAACGGAGGCAATGAATTCATTATGAGGTGCCCAGCTGACAGGATATAGTGATAGGGAAAACACAAACGTATTCCAGCTCCTTACCCTCCCTCCGAGCCTTAAGGGAGAAGATGGTTTGTGTAAAGAAATGGGGGAATGAGGCTGAAATGATGAAAAGCACAACCGTATCATTCCCAAATCAATTTAGTGAATAATCTGGTAATTTGCAGTGATGGAGATTAATGGAGTTGTGTTGCCGCAGAAGTGTGGCAACTGCACCAAACTTATGATTAAAAATGTTCAGATCTTTAAATGAAATTATCCCTTTCGAGAAGCGTAATACATTTGATTAAATGCATTTCTGTGAGCATGGGTCACGAGCTACTTCAAGATGGAACTATCATGCAATTAAAGCTGCAGTCGGTAACTTTGAGCACGTATGATAAAAAAGTTATTTTCGTAAAACTGTCACTATATCCAGTAGTGCATGAGACAGATACTCTGTGAAAAAAAAATCATGTTCCTCTGCCTCCTCTGGTGCTCCTAATGGCATTTGCAAGACTTAACCGAGCCCGAACAAAAAACAACCAATCAGAGCCGAGATGTTTCTAACACAGATGTCAATCCATCAAATGGTCAAACTAGGCAGCGCCGAACAAATATGAATCAAGATTCTGTTGCTGCAATGCTTATTTCTCTCCTCAAATGTTTTCAGAAACATATAGAGTGCTACAGGAATGAGTCCTAAAACCCAGAAATGAGTTAGCATTTTAGCACTTCCGGTTCCCTCGTCTGGAAGTCAATGGGGTTTTTGAATGGGTTTTTAGTTAGATGCCTGAAATAAGGTCTGCGGTTAACACAAGCTTAAGAAATTTTAACGTCTTATTCTATGATATAAGCTACGTCACTAAATATCCCACTCATTCATTTTGAAGCCTTTACATGTCTTAAAAAAGGCGGTTGCTAACAAGTAGCTAAATGAGACTACTAAATGTCATCACGCTGACTTGTCCGCCTTTACAGACTTGTGCATTTCTTCTGGGTGGGCCTACAAAAATGGGTAAAATGAGAAAGTTTGCGACCCGGATGCCATGTTGAAAACAGTCGAGACAAAACCAAGCACCGCCGACCGGTCAGGGGAAACTCTCTTATTTTACATCTAAATAGTACACTACGATATGTTTCTGAAAACTATAAAGCTGGGGGACTTGCAAGTGATTAAAAAAAAAAAAGGGTTAAAATTGATGCAGCAGAGGCTCAGATATCCCAACTTTCTGTCCCTAGTATTGGTCAAGATCCAAGAATAATGAATACTACACCTCCCATAATGCAACTGCATAGTGCTTGTTTGACCCTGCCTGGTTAAGGCTCATGTCTTTCAAACAGATTTTAGAAATACTAAGGTCAAAAGTGCCCCAATGCATCGTCCACCACTCTCAGTAGATTTTGACCAGAAACCAAGTAACCCGTGTTCACACTTTGCAAGTTTAAAAATTGTATTTAAAGCGTCTGCGAGGAACTTTCTTGTGTTGATTTTGGTGGTCCCTGATGACAAAACCGGTAGTGTTTCCGAGCACCAGAGTCCCTTTAGAAAACCTCTCATTTTACTGCAGCAGGGTCTGACAGTCTTCCCCGCGTAGTCCTGGTTCTGGTTCTCCCATGCCTCCCTTTCCTCCAGCGGGCCCAGCGGCGTGGGGTCGGTGTTGGCTCCCAGCGAGGCAAAGCTCTGCTCCTGGAGCCGCTACTGCCGGGTGCAGAGCTCTCCAACTCCCAATGGAGCTCTGACTGCAGGTTGAAGGAGGCAGCAAAGCCGGATCTGGGTCTGTCCGCGGTGGACCGATCACTGCCGGAAGCCCCGCTGGAGTCTGAGTTGAAGGAGTTTCTGGTGAACCTGCATGATTTTGCGCAGAATCCGACCTGGTGGCATCGATGACGAGCATTAAGAATAACCAATAGAAATAGCTAATCTTCTCACTGATGGTCTCGTTTACTAGGTCATATAGAGGCGTCAGTATTACATTGAGACCGTTTCATAAACAGTTAAAAGTTTCTCACAGTAACTTTAAATATTATACATTAATATTTGTATACATTTTGAGATGAAGCCTAAACCTCATAGCCTATTTCCCAGCATTGTTCAAATGAAACATCGTAAAGAAGGTCATCTAACAGTTTGGAGCTACAAGGACATAGACAAACACCTTCATTTAGCCATTACAAGAAATATACTATTATTATTAAGGGCCCTGCCCGAACAACGGAATAATACAGAGATTTTATATGACCATCTATAGATGATTTATTGCATATGGAGAAAAGTCCAGCCTGTGTTGTATTGTGTTTGTTATTTGGCCTACCCTCATTGATACAAATGGGGTGGACAAAACAATAGGGACACCTGTCACTATGACGAAATACAACTCAACAGCACCACTAACTACATCCTCTAAAACATGGTCATACAGTTAAATCAACACCTCTCTATAAAAAATGAATATAACCTTCATGAAGGTAGGATTTATTGCAGGACTGTTTTATTAGACTGCATTCGTGTAGCTAGGTGTACCTAATAAACTGGCAACTGAGTGTATAAACATAACAATAAAAAAGCAGTCTCCAATCTAAAAAATTAAATTATTTAATTGATGTCACATGACAAAAATCCTCCAGAGACACAACTGTTTACACATGCTCGGTAGTTACTCCCGATGTAGTAAATTGACTTTGACATGTAAAATGCCTATTTCCATTTATGCAATTCAAGTTTGAAACACTGTATTTCCATTTCATGAGCTGTATTTGGAAACAAGCAGGGGACCAGCAGGTATATATTACCATATGGTTAGAGGCAGACACGGGCGCAGTCTGTGTTCTGTGTTGGTTTAGAAGATGGTGTTTGGCAAACGTGAGCACATTGTACAGAAGCAAGGAGAACAGTCGGTTCAGAGGAGTCTTGGAGCAGAGTTTGTTAGGTCGAAAGAGTCGTGACGAAAGCACAAGTTTGGCCCCACTGCGCCACGTGCACTCCTGCAACCTTTTTATGAATCATCCACTTTGCATGTATCTAAAAATTCATAGCACTTTTTCACACCTTGCTGAGGAGAAGCTGCTATACGAACGCAACCTTTATAAAGACTAATATGTACCATTAGTCCGGCTAACTGAGGCCACTTTTCACAGCTGTCTAAATCAAATTTCCTGTTATGTAGGGAATCGCGGAAGTCATTATCTGACATTTGGCAGGTCAGACTGTTCACACTGTGGGGCGTAAGAGGCACAGGTAGACTCCAGCCATTTGTTCCATTACTCCAATTAACAGTGTTGTCCTAAAATGTTGTTTTGTTTTGTTTTTTTATCTACTAATGCCAACCTCACACCAAACAACTTTTCAAATGATTTCATTGTCGCAGACACATTGCCAATGTTGGAATAAAATCACAAGAGTTTTGCTAGAGTTATGGCGCGCTCCCGTGAACTTAATCATTTCATAAAACTGTGAGACTTACATGTTTTGTTCAGCAAGATAATCTCCACAAATGAACACCACTTTTACCTGCGTAAATGCAATCGCCAGAAGTAAAATGAGCGCAAGTATAGGCTACATAATGAGGCTGTAAAGATGGACAAGTCGGTGTGATGACGTTTAGTACAGTCTTTTAGCCACTTGTTAGCAACCGCCTTTTTTAAGACACATAGAGGGTTAAAAATTCACGAGTATTTATTGATGTTTTTTATGCCTTTGAACAAAATGTTAAAATCTCAATCTTCAGCTTGTGTTTACAACATGGGAAGTAATGTAAACAATATGCTTAGCGTTCAAGTGGTTAAGTCATGAAAACACCACTACTAAGCAACGGCAATATTAAAGTTACCGTCGGTGTCTAGAAGTCACAGAGGCTAACAATTTAGCAAGCCAAGTCCGTAGTATAAAACAGTAATTGCAAAGGCATAATGATAGAGGAAAAATATGAGGCCGCTGGGAATATCAACATTTTCCTCAGACATACACTGTATATATACAACTAAAATTACAATATATTAACTTATTATGCACCGAAAAACGATCTTCCAAGGCCTCCGCCATTCCTGACATCAACAAACACGTCACAACTCGTGAACTCTGGGCTTTCAGAAACTTTCCACTTACGAGTTTGTGAATACCACAAAAGGGGGGCGTTCATATGGAATCTTCTCGTGAACACCATAATAGCAAACATTCCAGTAGCTAACGTTAACTTGCAAGTAACCCCATTCTGGACAGTGGTGCTAGCTAGCTAGCTATAGCATACTCACTGGGGATTTCGAGGGCTGCAGCAATTTCTGTCCACTTCTTTTTCAATAGATTTTGTTCTTGTAAATTTCCACCAGGAGCAGGAGGTGACATAATCTCAAAAGGAATCTAGTTGTATTATTGTTAATACTGACCCTGCAAGATCCCCAGTCTTTGAAAAATATTATAGTCTGTGACTAAAAACTCTGAGTTACGACACGTTGTCTTTAGATGTGAGAGGGTGTCAGAGTCTTCTGAAAGTATTTTTTAAATTCTTCTGGTGGATGGGAGGCATAAATCAGACCGAGAGTTATGCTTTTGGGATGCATTACTGTAAATCAGCATTGCTAGTGACATGCTAACTAGCTGGCTAAAGGCAGGCGCAACCCTCGCAGAGCAATGATTAATGTGAGGGCCGGTCATGAAGAAGGCTCAGTGGACCGGAGCTAAAAGGCCGACATTTTTCAAGTCCACTACCCAGGGAATTGCCACTTATCAAAAGTTTACCCCCTGCACCTGTGAGCGTGCACCGTTAAAGAGATGACCGCCCCAAACTCTTATTACAGCTGTCAACAAGGAAAACTCTCCAAATCATGAACACTTTCATGTGCAGAAAAGCTTCTTTTTTTCCCTATTTTCCTCATAAGCCTTATTTCTTTTCTTCAACTCGGCAGGTCTGGGGGTGAGGGGGGGGTTTGATTTATGGAACGGCGAGAAAAAATGTCATGAGGTGGGAATGCTAAAGGAAGCGGGACTGTCGCCTCGGCGTTGTAAAATGCATGGCTCGGGTGCGTGAGACTCGGCGGCTCCTTCCTCAATCATTGCAGACGCGTGTTGTGCATGCACTAAAGCAAAAAAAAAAACAGACAAAAGATAAAAATGGCTGTGAAGCTGCGAGAAAGGAGGAAGAGAGGCAGATTGACAACTCCGGCTTTGGGGATTTATTTATTTTTTTTGTGATAAAACATCCATCTCTTTGCTTCTGCAGCGCCAATGCTGATGAGACATGCAGGTGGATGGGGCGAGGTCGTGAAGCACGATGACGCTGGCTGAAAGGGTCGCTAAGTTGTGGCGACTCAGCTGCTGATTTATGAGGTTTACCACGCGCCATGAAAAGTGGTGCTCGAGGGGGGAAGGGTCTTTGTAAGAACTTATCTGTCTGTAATTTATCACGCTACCACTCCCCCCTCCGACCTTTTTTCCCATGCACTGACCTGTGAGCTGGATACTAAACACGGTTCAGATGAAACAGACACCATTAAGCTGGTGAGTGTGCTCGAAGCTAGCGGCATTGTGGGTAATAGATACCCAGGCTTTGGTTCATTTTACTGCATAAGGACGGAAAAGTGGAAATGAGTGATCAATCAGAAAGTAATTAAGTTTGCCTTGGCGGTCTGGCAAATGGCTTTCAAAGTGCATGGCTATTACCAAGAATACAGCAATAGCTGTTAACAAAGTGCCGTTCATCTAAGCCCATACATACTCCAGCCATCTCTTTCTCTTTTGAGTGCTGCAAATGAACTAATCTGGGTCACACAATTATGCACATAAATATCTCTTCATCAAAATCAATTTAGTGTGAAAAATGGAACTCGAGCTGTAACCGCTTTACTTTGGGTTTCGCCGGTTAAAAATCAATTTGGCCAACATTACCGATGTGCGGTAATCTATTATTAATAACTCCAGATATTGTCTGTGTTTCAGCGAACGCTTCTACCATTTTCCACACTTCATTTGCCACTGCAGCCAAATAATCAAAGCTGCATTTTAGCCACACGCTCGCTGAAAAGTCTGGGCTCACCTCGACTCAGGCAATTACCTAGTAGAATCTCCTGAATTGATGTAGAATATCATGCATATAGAAAAGGAGCGGACGGTGTAACATTGTACCGACGGCTCGGCACTTGTGAGTACAGCATTGTAGATTAGATATTGAATGGAGTTCAGAGTGGATGTGTCACCCTCCCTCTCTCTGCTCCATATCGGCCTTTTTCAGTCCCTCCCACACCATTTTATGATTCCTCACCTTCTCGCGACTATGAATAAAACAACTTGTCCTGAATAATGCGTTCAGATATTGGGTATAGAATGCATGATGAATAAAGAAAAAAAGTTTTTCACTGATGTGCCGCTGGGTCTGATTTTCTGTTCTTTCTGCTGCCGTTCCAACGCAGGTTTAGGGCAGAAGATGCAAACTGACTCAAGATCGTACTCATCTATTGGACTGTTTATCTCATATCTACAGTATAGAAATGTGAATTTGCGTGAAGGACAGACGTGTGCGCATCAGGGGAAATGAAAACGGAGAAAATAAGACAAGGGATTGATGATAATGCAGTTGCAAACCTTGAATTTCAAGCATTTCAGCACTGTTGAACACAAATGCACCGGTGTGTATACACAAGCCCCATCACAAATAAACCAATACCGCCTTGTCGATGGAGTGCAAATTACGGTAGCGAGCAAAAAGAAGAATAGCCTCTGCGAAGGACAGTTCCATTATTGGGAAGTAATTATGCAGGCAAAAGGCAGTGGTCAATCAATGATAAATATATTAATAATACCCTTACTACCAGTGCATCTCAATTAACCCCTAAAAAACAGAACAGGTTGTTTCTCAAAGGGGGAATGAAGAAACATTTGTAACACTAGAAAACATGCACTCAGTTTGGTGCAGATCTCCGCCAAGTGTGTCTCCCTCTCATCTCCCGAACAAAGAAGAGTTGAATCTCACTCGAAGATTCCAAAAATGGGGATTTATTCATCTCGTATCGGGCCTAACTTTAGTGGATCATAACAACTTGGGTATGGAATTAATCTGCAGATGCTCCGGTTCAAAATGAGACCAAACTCTTCTATGGATGTCAGTTTTTTGAGCCACGACAAAGGCCAAAACGTGGCCTACAATAGACTAGGTAAGTCTTGTTTTTAGCCTAGCCGCTTGAAATGTCTTTTGCTGCCGAAGCACTTGTTGATCACTTGCCTATTGGCCAGTTAAGAGTAGTGAGGAGTCAGCAGTCGATGGCGGTATAAAACAGTCAATAAAATAGTTTTTTAAACAAGTGTGAATCGCTGCAACCACGAGAGGTTCTTGAGCAAACAGTCATAAATGAACACAAAATATCAGGCTGATGGGTCCAGTAGTATGCGAGATTAGCCATCCAATCATTTAATTTGGCCCGCATGTAATGATTGGACTTTTGGAGCTAGTGGTGCTGGTGACTTTCATTAGAAAAGAGTTGGCAGCACTGGGCTCGGTTTGTCGGTCGGATAATTTTTAAAATCTAGCGTACTCTTGCTAGTTTCTCAAGATCGAGGACCCTGCCTTTAATGGTGCTTGATTAGGGAGAAAGAACAGGGTCGTATTGTGCAGAGCTACATTATTGAGTTCCTCATGTTAATAATTAATCCCAATCACCTATATATTTCTTGTGGCTTAAACAAGAAGTAATGTTGTGCAATCAGCAGGCCGTGGACGCTGTAAGCAGTAAAAAAAAAGCATAGCCATAACAATGAATATGGGATTACATCACACAATAATACTGTATATCTACAGTACTTTAACATTTACAAAAGCAGCATTGGTTGTTTGTTTGGGATAAATGGAGGAAGAACTGGTCAGCATGTGCAGAGATATCCACCATAGCTTCTGTCTTGAAGTATTATTTTTGTTAACATTATTATATTTTTTTATTTTAATTCATTATTTAAATTTTATTTAAATCTTATCTTAAATTCTATTTTTATTGGATTTTTTCTTCTTTTTTTAAATTTAGTGTAAAGTAGTTGGTTTGTACATTTATATAGAGATTTGTAAATAAAGTGTTTTTCTTACCTACCTCGTGTCTATTTTGTGTGAGTGATGCAGGTTTTTTTGTAAACTGCTGTGGTAACACTGCACTTTTCCTTTGGGGATCAATAAGGTCAATCTATCTATCAATCTATCTATCTATATGATAATCACCTATTCTAACTCTGTCAGAAAGTCTCCAACCAGGGCCTAGCTTCATGGCTGTATGGTGGCCCTGTGGTGGTTATTGATCATTTTAAGACACATGTATACAAAAGTTTAAATTTCACCATAGAAGCATAGAAAGCACATCTTTAAACAAAGTTGATGGTGACATAAATGGTTGCAGTGATCCAACTTTTTCTCTGCTGATTTGGATACCCTAACTCTGGGTTTATGCTGACAGTGATCCTTTTCCAAAATGTAAAATCTGTAACTCTCATTGCGTGAAACTCATTTTTATGTCACATAACATGAGGGCAAGGAGTGCTGGGGCGCTCGGGACATATGGTGCCTCCAATTGGGGTCGTGAATGAGTGAATATATTGTAATTTTAGTCGTATATTGTAATTCTTTGTGATTTTATGTGTCTGAGGAAAATGTTGCTATTCCCAACGGCCTCATCTTTTTCCTCTGTCATTATGCCTTTGCATTAACTGCATTATGTTACCCACTTGCTAGCTTGCTAAATTGTTAGCCTCTGTGGCTTATATACGCCGACAGTAATGTTAATACTGCCGTTGCTTAGCAGCGGTGTTCTCACGACTTAACCACTTGAACGCCAAGCATATTGTGTACACGACTTCCCATGTTGTAAACACGAGCTCACGAGTTTCATTTGAA
This sequence comes from Hozukius guyotensis, assembly GCA_916700995.1. NCBI lineage: Eukaryota > Metazoa > Chordata > Actinopteri > Perciformes > Sebastidae > Hozukius > Hozukius guyotensis. The sequence goes on along the minus strand of CAKALU010055236.1, from coordinate 12,908 downwards.
GGCACCAATACTACTCTGTTGTGACATTGCGACTTGAACTTTGACCCTCTTGCTCATATAGCTGCTTCGCAGGGGATTGTGGGTCAGAATAAGCATGCTGGCTTGTTTAGACATCCTGGTATTTTTGTGCATACTGCATTTGACATACTATGTATTGGGACAAAATTAATCTTTTTACAGGCATACTAAATAGTGTGGTAGTATGGGTATTAGAACACACAGATAGTCCTATAGGGGTTTGTTTTGCAGTTATTTTTCCTGTTTTATTTTTGATAGTCACTCTCCTCAAGTGCCATGTCTTGTTTGACTTCATCCTTTGTGTGTTTTCCCGCCAGTTTTGATTGTCTGCCCTGCCCTGATGCGCTCCACCTGTCCCTCATTAGCCCTGCACTCACCTCACCTCCTGCCCTTTTCCCCATTAGTCTGTCACTATTTATACTATAGCCCAGTTTCTTGTCAGTTTATCTTCGTTGCATCATTGCTGTTTGGGGTTTTGCTACCTGCTTCCTGTTTAGCTGCTATCTATCTACCTGCCTGCCTTTGGACTCACTGCCTGTAAGCCTTTTTTTTCATAATAAATCATTGAACGGCACCAGTGTGCCACCAGTCCTCATCTGCGTTTGGATCCTTCGCCTGCTCTCCTAACCGTGACAGTTACTGGAGCACAAAAACTCATAATTACACTGACAAAGAAACTGTCATTATCGTGGATTGGTCAAGTCATCTGTAACCACTTTCTTAAAAAAAAAAAAAAAAAAGATTATATAAAGCCACACACAGCAGGATCAAGCATACTGGAGTGGAAGAACCACATTTTTAAAATATAAGTTAATGAGTTGCCAAAACCCCACATTCCCCCCCAGAAAACAGAACATGGTATGGCCTTATCCAACTTTGCTGCCCCAAACAGTAAATCTGCCTTTATTCTATGGATTCTGTGACTCCTCTATACTCTTATAGAATTTTCACATAAGGCCCTTATCCTCCTTTATAGATAAGGCTCTAATGAGACAGTGTAAAAAAAACCCAGAGCAATTAGAGCATTAATGGATTTGTCAGTGAAACTGAAGACTGTGAATTACCATGAGTGTGTGCTGACGCCATCTAGCGGGGGTCTGATCTGTCAACTTTTTGGACAGAGGGAGGGAGAGAGTGAGAGAGTGTGTGTTTATAGGTGAAGGGTGGGCGGGCATTTTTTTTGGCATTTTTCCCCTCCTGCCCCAAACATTGACCTCTTGATTCCCAATTAAGGAGCTATATAGTCTGGTGTGGTAAATGAACTGGCAAGATGTGCAAGAGAGCTCCTTGTTGTGTTTTTTAAGGACATGTTGGCCTCTGCACGTAAGACAAGCCAAAATGGGCTCAAGCTCAAATGGCCTCTCTCTCTGAAACTATTTGATTTGCACACACACACACACACACACACACACACACACACACACACACACCTGGTGCGACTAATCCAATCCAATTTCCGGACCCACAAAGGCGCGGTGATTCATTGAGAAATCACGAGAGAGACAGACTACTGTGGAGCTGCGCTGTGCTGCTGCTGCTGGTGCTGGTTGCTGTTCCTCCTGGTATTTGTAATATTCCAGTAAGGCACCATTTACGGCTGCGCGCTGAGGGCGCATCAGACGCGTCCGGAGCGGAGCGGCGGAGCGCGCTTCCTCTCAAGGGGAGAGAGAAAAAAACGGGGCTTATATATATTGACGTCAAATTGCATGCGTGAACCTGCATGTGTGCTGGTATGACACCGGAGCTGCTGCCACCACTTCTTCTTCTTCTTCTGCTTCTGGACCAAACCAAAATGTGCACCGAGATCCTCAGCAGACAATTAACCCGAGATACCTCCGCCGCTGGGGCTTTCCAATTAAGCCAATAAGGATATATTTAAAACTTTAATTGACGCTCTGCTTGTAGGAAACTGTGAATTCCTGATATTGTAGTGAGGAGAGAGAGGTAGAGAGAGAGAGAGAGAGTGAGAGATAGAGAGAGAGATAGAGAGAGAGAGGAGAGAGAGAGGTTCTGCATCCCGCTGTTGACAGAGAGACCACTTGTGTGCCCGCCGTCACAACTGTGCCAAGAGACGGGGGAGTCTTTTTGAAAGCCACCGGAGCGGACCAGACCGGCATATCAATCAGCGTCCCGGAGAGAGACTCCTCCATCGCGAGAAAAAGGCATTGTCTTTTAAAAGGTGCGCGTCTGTGTGTGTGTGTGTATGTGTGTGAGTGTGGTGGGAACAGAGAAAGCGAGAGGAGAGATGGCACTTCTTCTTTTCCCGTTTGAAGAAGAAGGAAAGACAGCAACAGTCAGTGGCAAACAAATGTAGGAGGAAAAAAAAAAAAAAAACAGTTCTCCTTCGTGTTGGTGCGCACCGCCGGAGAGACGCGCAGGACCCGCAGGATCATCGATTCGCACTTTGTGATCTTGCGCTGCTGCTGCTGCTGCTGCGTATATATGTGACAAGAAAGAGCAGAGAGGAAAACGGGTTGGATTATTAAGGGGTGCTTCTCCCTAAAAAAACGAAAAATAATTCAACCATGGACACCAGGATATTGTTTTTGCTTGTTTGTTCTGCGGCATTTTTCGCCGGGCTGCAGTGCGCCGCGCCAAGGAGCACGGCGGTGGCGGGGATGGAGCTCTCCTCCGCCGGCAGCAGTAATAACAACAGCGGTGGTGGTGGTGGTGGTAGCAGCGGGGAAACTGGAGGAGGCAAAAGGGACTTGAACCAAACCATCAACTCCAGGCTCAAGAGGAAAACCCTGGCTGTGGATTTCGCGGTCCCCTCTCTGTTGCGCTATTACCTGGCGGAGTTCATCCAGAGACCTCTGAACGGAGACTGCCCGACTTTTATTGGATGTTACACGGTGCGCGCAAACTTGAAAATGCACTGCATACCTCTGCAGAAAACCATCGCCACTTTTGCGGACTCCAGGTCCGACTTGATGAGGAATGCAACTGATGGACAACAGCAGCAGCCCTTCTTCTACAAGCGGCCGCTGTCCAAAGTTGTGAAACTGGGCTTGACCAAAGCCAGCAGGAAATCCAACCAAGTCGTGGTGGAAATCGGAGAGGATCTAGTGAGGACCGGGTGCGGGGGTTTGTCCGTGTACGAGGAGGCCCCGGTGCTTAGCCTGGAGATGGACCTCACAACTATTCTGGAGTGGTGGCTCGGAGCGGAGGGGGGCCGGCTCCGGGTCCGGCTCATGCCCGAGAAGAGAGCGCAGGTGCCCGGCATGGAGGACCGCTACACCGCGGCCATACGCGCTGCAGACCCGCAACTCTTCCTTCAGATATCCTCCAGGGGTGAGTTCATCTTTTTTCTTTTTTTTTTATTCTCCCTCTTTCCCTCTCTCACTTCTTCTTCTTCCCATGTTGTTCCCTCACACACACACACACACACACACACAGAGAGAGAGAGAGAGAGACTCAGCAAGGCCTGATTCATGTTGCTCTGTCATGGTTGCGATTTTTTGGTTCTGCTGTGATTAATTTTGGATGTTGGATCCAGTGTGTCTAAAAATGCTGTGTCTGGCTTTCATGGTGAAATGAGCTGGTAAAGACATGTCAGCCTCATGGAGGAAGACTTGCTATGTGTAATGAGGCTGATGGGAAAAATGATGACAGAGGTGTGTGTGTGTGCGTGTGTGTGTGTAAGTGTCAAGGGAAAATACCACTAAAGGGAATCCATGCATTTAGGTCTGTTGCTGTGATCCAGGGGACTCTCCAGACTCCTGTTTCATTATTGATGCCCACAGCAGCAGCACATGAGAGATGCACTGCATGTTGATTTAATTCCCAAACTCTCTTTTGATATATTTTCTTTCCAGTTGGGGATCCATGTATGCAGCATCTTTTTAGAGGCTTCTATCATTATCACTTCTGAAATGTTAATTATTATTTCATTTGGAAGGGAGAAAGAGAGAGGCCTGATAATAACATGCCAGTACATTGCATAAATGATATATCCGAGTTGGGAAAAAAGGCTCCCAGCAGGGTTTTCGGTTTCTCCTTACCTTCTCGGTTCCCCCGAGCCACCCCGTTGCTGAAGGAGGGGTTGGAGATTTAGAAGAACAGGGCTTTCTTTTTTTTTGATTAGGCACAAATTAAGCCGTTATCTCGAAGAAAGCTTTAGCACTCAATACTCCAGGGTCCTTCCCTCGTTCTTCTGAGCATCGGCACAATCAGTGTAATTGCTTAATCACTTTGATGAGGGAGGCTGGCCCGGAAAAATGCAACAGAACCGATCAGACGAAAGCAAAAAGCACAGGCTGGTTTGGGCTGGAAGCTGATATTGTAGGGAAGAAAATCCTCTTGCTGGTGTGTGTGTGCATGTAGAAACTAGGGCTGTCAATCGATTAGAATGCTTAATCGCGATTAATCGCATGATTGTCTATAGTTAATCGCGATTAATCGTGTAAATGTACCTTAAAAGGAGATTTGTCAAGTATTTAATACTCTTATCAACATGTGAGTGGGCAAATATGATTGCTTTATGCAAACATATGTATATATTTATTATTGGAAATCAGTTAGCAACACAAAACAATGACAAATATTGTCCAGAAACCCTCACAGGTACTGCATTTAGCATAAAAAATATGCTCAAATCATATCATGGCAAGCCCAACAGGCAGCAACAGCTGTCAGTGTGTCAGTGTGCTGACTTGACTATGACTTGCCCCAAACTGCATGTGATTATCATAAAGTGGGCATGTCTGTAAAGGGGAGACTCGCGGGTACCCGTAGAACCCATTTACATTCACATATCTTTTGGTCAGAGGTCAAGGGACCCCTTTGAAAATGGCCATGCCAGTTTTTTCCTTGCCAAAATTTAGCGTAAGTTAATAGCCTCCCTTGCGATAAGCAGGTATGACATGGTTGGTACCAATGGATTCGTCATTGTTTTTCTAGTTAAATATGATGCCTGTATTTTCACTCTAGCTGTAAAACGGAGCCCGCTACAACCTAAAACATCGCAGGTTGCGTTAATGTGTTAAAGAAATTAGTGGCTTTAAAAAAAAATGTGCGCATTAACTTTGACAGCCCTAGTAGAAACACATTCAACTCAGGGAATGCCTGTGAGTTATTACATTGTTTTATGTTGGTTACTATATTATGATTTTGGCTTCATTTATTAATGAGAAATAATAACACTGTTGGCGTTGTAACAACAGGTTTGTATTAAATGCATCGGTGCGTTTCAACAGTGGATGTTAATGCAAAGACGCACGCACACACAAACATGGTTTATACACCTGAAAGCATGTTATCTGAGTGGACCACCCCTGCAGCTCCCAGCAGGCGTTCCAACAACACAGCTGGTAGTGTTTGCAGGTGGGCAGCCAGCTGTGGATGATGTCATTGTCTTTTACAGTAGCTGCTTCTCATGAAGTGTCCTTTAGCAAAGCACTGAAGCCTAAAACGGTTCCAGTGGAGCTGCTCAGTGGCTAGTGACTGGTAGCGTCCAGCTGTGTAACTGTGGGACTGGGAAAAAACAGCATTTGTGCTCACTCAGCAGAACTACCATTCTTAAACAAAGGTTTTGAAGTATAAAAAGCTTGGCAGGGTTACGGCGAGACACCCCAGGCAAAAACATTGATCAATTTAGAGATTTTGGGCTATTTTGCTTCCATAACATCATGTCTTGTTTCAGACTAGTGGAAAGAAAACATCCAAAATACACATTTACGTGTTTATTTTACTACTTTGTCTATTTGTAGATTTCTCTTAAATTCACCAAAAGTTAGCATCACATAATACCTCAGTTGCATATTTAAACATAACATTTCAGAAAACTTGTAATACAAAAAATAATTGTCTTAATGTAAGTGATCAACTGGGGAGGTTTCATGGTGATATCTTTTAGTTAATTATTTATTTTTTACCGTATTCACCTGTAGTGTCTTGCACAATGTATGAAGTTTTACATTACATCTTCTCATACTCTGAGTCAGAAATCTCAACTTCGGTAGCACTTAACTTTCCAGTTTCACTCCTATCTACAGTATATTCTGAAGGTTTTCACAGAGGGGTTTATCCATATATTATTCATAGCCTGATTTATAACATCTTATTCCTAAAGACATGGCAAAAATGGATTTTTTAAGGCTGTTGGCAGTATTTTCTGATTTATGGAGCGATACAAAGAGATATCAAAATTTCCCTCTGTAAAAACCTTTGACTCGAATATGTCAACAAGATTAAACAAGTATTTTGAACCTGGTTTTATCCAGTGTTCAGATTTCTGTTCCGGAAATGTATGAAAATTAGCACATATTTAAGATAACGCCTCTTTTGCATATCTAAACATAACATTTCAGAAAACGTATAATACAAAAAATAATTGTCTTATTGTAAGTAATCAACTGGGGAAGGTTCATGGTGATATTAATTAAATTTTTTACCCTGTTCACCTGTAGTGTGTTATGCAAAATGTATGGAAAATTACAATCCATATCAATAAAAGCTGTTTTCTCAAAATGAGTTCTTTCTCATAGTCTGAACCAGAAATCTCCTCTTCAGCAGCACTTCCATACACCAGACAATCCAGTTTCATTCCCATCTATATTCTGAAGGTTTTTACTGAGGGGTTTCTTCATATATCATTCGTAGCCTGATTTATACATCATAGAACGCGTTCTTATACCAACTCATAATATACTGACTGCTTTGTCAGACCCCTTGGCGTCACTTTTCGGTCGCAGTAAACACATGCTTAATGTTGTGGATTAAACAAAAACACTCCCTTAGGTTCAGACAATAAAACCACTATAGCTAAATTCAGGAAAAAAACAACATAGTTGGGCTTAAAACTACGACATTTGTACAGTGAAAATGACTGAACAGTGTGAACACGGGACATGAACGAACAGCTGATTGTAACGTGACGCAAGGGAAGTTTTGTGGTGATATCTATGAGGTGAAATTTTTACCCAATTCACCTGTAATGTCTCCTGTTATGCACAGCTCCAAAGACTCGACTACACATATTGTGCTTCTGACTGTACTCCCGAGAAAAATTACATCATCTATCGTATTAGCAGAAATCTTTCCCGAAACATAACCAAATTGTTGTGTTCCCAAAACTAACCAAAGAGAGAGAGAAAAATACCCTCATCCACCCACTGTTGTCTAGTTCTTGTTTTACTCTACAGGGATATATAATATGTCCACTGCAGCTCCCAGCAGGCATTCCAACCTACACAGCTGTCATGGAGATGGTCAGTTATGTATGGTATATGATATATATATATATATATCACCAAGCAACAGCTCCGGCCCCTTGCAACTGTGTGAGTACATAAAATGGATGCATGGTTTAAATTGAGAAAAGACCAATGGTGTAATGTATGTAAACCTACATCAGGTCACATGGGAAATGTTTTTAGTAGTACTTTGACCAATATTTCAATGTCGGATTTGAATACACAAGGAACACCACTGGTAAGCTACAGAATGATATAAAATCCTAAAAAAATAAAATAATGGACCCACCCTTTAAAGGGGACATATCATGAAAAACTCCCTTTTTCAGTGCTTGAGCTCATGCATTTAGGTATCTAGAGTGACCAACCCACAAACTGTGAAATAAGTCAGTTTATTGTGGGCTGTCTAGAGCAGAAAACATGTGATTCAACAAGCCATGCAGATTTGGCTCCCCTTCCTATGTCACTGCATGCAGGCACATTAGAATATACCGCTCACAACTTCAGAACTACCTTAAAGAGTTTAGAAGTGAAGAGACGAAACTCTGGTGTTTTTTAACCGCCGCTGCCGCCATTTTGGACTTAAAACACTTATTATATTTATAATATTCTATTGTTCAACACAGGCCATTTTGGTAGAATATGACAATAGAATAGAAATAATTTATTTTGCTTTTCTACGGCACTTTTTAGGCGGACGTTTTACCGGCGTCCGGTAGTCGCTTTCACTCCAAAATGACGGAAGTGTAGCTTTGCTGCTGGGTGCTGATGTTGCAATGGAACCAAAAATTGACTTTCACTTCTTAACTTATACGTTCTTTGACTACCTTTGCAAAGGTGCACCATATTTTTCTCACAAGCTAATCAGAGCAGTCTGGGCTTTTTCAGGAGGGGGCCTTAAAGAGACAGGCGCTAAAACGGAGCGTTTTAGACAGAGAGTGAATACAGGTATATTCAGACAGAGACTGTATGTGAAAAATAATGTGTTTTTTGAACATTAAAGCATGTAAACACGTTCTAGTAGAAACCCAAAATACAAATATGAACCTGAAAATGAGCATGATATGTCCCCTTTAAGTTGTCAGTATCAATACATTTGTATTTTCAAGTTAGGGATTTTTTTGAAGATTTTGCCTCCTTTTATTGGATGTTCAGAAAGGAAGAAAATGACCGTTGTTGTGAGTAACAGACAGACAGAAATCTACACACTGCAGGTGGACTCCACTGACTCCATAAGCCTCACACCGTATTCCCACATTAGATTACCCTGCCGCATGTTTGCAGAGTCGCACTTATTACCATAAGCGGTTATTACATTATGAGTTTTCTACAAGGCACAACTGTGTTTACACACTGTTGATGCACAAGCCCCCAACACCTCACACACACACACACACACACACACACACACACACACACACACACACACACACATTTATCTGCCGTCCCTGCACTCTTTCCCCGTCCTATAATACATACACCCTTCTGCCAGTGTCACACACTCCCTCCTCCGTATAAAATGACTCAACTCAAGGCTCCAGTGTGTATTGTCTCGCTCTATCAGCTTTTTTTTCCACCCATGATTGGCCACTGTTTGGCATTTTTCTGTGTAATATGCGTGCTACACTTGTTTTTCCAGCCTCCGGTAAGATGCCGACTATTAGCATGGAATAAATACCAGCCGTGGCACTCGGAATAATTTGACGATCAAGCAAACGTGCCTACGGGAATCAAGGCATTAAACTCTGCACAGTACATTTATACTTCCTGGCCCTATGGGCCCTATGGGGGAGATCATTAATGAGAAATGCTGCTATGAGTTATAGTGTAGGAGAGGGGGAAAACAGTGCTGGCCAGGTGTGATAAAGACTTGACCTCTACTTTATTAACCTCTGTTATGTTCACCAAGCGCTGCCATAAATAGGTTGCAAGAGAATCATTAAATGATCTCAGCATTAGGAGCTGCAGGAAGTGGGGACCCCTGCTTCATTAACCTGCGCATACCTGCCGCCGAGCTCTTTAAGATGCTCGTGTTCCTCGGCGCGCCATTAGCAAATAGTGTCTCCATAAACAGGACGTGATTGGCGCCCTGAAGCAAAAGGCCGCTAGCATCACGCTCGAGAGGAGCAACTGTGTACGGTTCGGGCTCGTCTCCCCATGTTTGCCCCTCAGCTCTGCGCCCGAATGCAAACACACAACTCTCGTGGTTTTTCTATTGAGCGTCCCCAGTCTGCCGTCTCCTTTGAGAGGCTTATAAAACAGAATCCCACTGCGCGGATGCTTTAGCCGTCGGGCAAATATTGCAATTTCTTCAGAATCATAAAGAAAGTCAACAGCAAATTTATAAAGTTAGATTACACGCTTGCTACTTTGTTTACCCTGCGTGGCTTGTGGCCCTTTTGGAAGAGGTTTCTCCTTGAAAGATGAATACACTTTTAGTTTTTCTCAAATGCTTTTTCCCTTTTCTCCTGATAAAGTAGCTGGCACATTAGCCTCAAGAGTAGTTATCGTGGTGTTAGTGAAAGGGTTTGAAAGGGTGAGGGTTGCCTTGTTTATTTAAACCAAATTATTAGAGAACAGTTTACTTTGCTGCTTATTTGTATTTAGGTATTTAATGGGGACATAATGAAATACAAACTCTCTCTTAAAACCTTTGCTACTACACTGAATTTCTATCTTGTTCTTATTAGTTGTTGCTGAACATTGTAGGCTAGATATTAAACTCAGAACAGTAGTTTGGAGGAATGTTTCTTTGGACCTTAAAGCTGCTTTAATTGATATTGTTGGACACTTGTGGGCAGCAGAACAAGCTAAAAACTTGCTAGCAAACATTTGCCTCTTATAAATCCAGCAGGCATGAAGAATTACTAATTTGGAGTTGTGTCTCCCATCATCCGGCGGATGTACTGTAAATCCAATATTAACTCTCATTTAGCTCTGTTTTGGTTTCTACACACCCCTGAGGGAAATATCTGGTTCTTTAGCTGCTAAATGCTCCACCAGCTAGTTGCTAATGTGCGTTTCCTGTTTGGTGCTGGGCAGGTAGCTTACCTGCTACAACTTGAAACAAGGTTAAAGGCGACATATCATGAAAAACTCACTTTTGCAGTGCTTGTGCTCATACATTTGGGTATCTGGAGTGCCTAGCGACCTACAAACTGTGAAAAGACGACCCAGTCAGTTTTTTGAGGGCCGATAGATCAGAAAATGTGATTCAACAAGCAATTCAGATTTGGCTCCCCTTTCTAAGTCACATGCAGGCTCATTAGAATATGCCGCCCACGGCTTGAGAACTACTTTTGCAAAGGTGCTCCATATTTTTCTCGTAAGCCAATCAGAGCAGACTGGGCTTTTTCAGGAGCGAGCCTCAAAGAGACAGGTGCTAAAATGGAGCGTTTCAGACGGAGGGTGAATTCAGGTATATTCTGACAGGCCGTATGTGAAAAATAATGTGTTTTTTGAACATTAAAGCATGTACACATGTTCTATTAGAAACACAAAATACAAGTATGAACCTGAAAATGAGCATTATATGTCCCCTTTAATGTTCACACTTGAAGAAACTTGAGAACAAGAACACAAAGATGGACTTTCAAGTTATTTCATCATTACTTTTTAAATTATTATTATTATTGAATTACTTAGGTGTATTTTGATTAACTTTAGCTAAACCTGATGGACTAGTTTTTGCTGAAATACATTTTTGTGTTCATGCCAGTGAAAATAAGGTACCCAATCCAAAAGGCAGTCAGACCTGATCATAATTACAGCTGAAATGATTAGTCAATTAATCGATTAGTCAAAAAAACCAATTGTGATAATCAATAAATTGTTTAAGCCAGTATGCCAAACAATTTCCAGCTTCTAAAATGTGAATATTTGCTGTTCGTCTTTGTTATATGCGATAGTAAACTGAGTATCTTTGAGTATCTGAGTGTCGGTCAGGCAAAATAGGACATTTGAAAACCCTGCCTTGGGCTTACGGATATAGCTATCGGCGGCAGTGAATCATTTCTGACATTTTATAGACCAAAGGATGACTTGATTAACCAAAAATTAGTCAGGAGATTAATCAATAATGATAATAATCTTTAGTTGCAGCCCTAGTTAGCTTTTGTTGGTTGACTTGGATCACACCCATCGTGGCATCTATGTCCATCGTACTGCTTAAAAACCATCTTCAATCTAATCTTCAGTCCTGCTGCTGTACCACACAACAGTTGTTGACAAGCTATCACACCGTCAGTCCTGACAGTCATGGCGATACAGGACTCAATTACACTGAATATAATTTGGAGTGGACCTATGAAAACCTCTATTTAGAATGTCGGGTTGCAACTAACGGTTATTTTCATTCTAGAGTAGAATGTAGATTAATTTATGGAATTATTGATTAATCATTTAGTATAAAAAACAAATGTTGAAAACATCCATCAAAAGCTCCCAGAGCCCAAGGATACATATTTAAATTGCTTTTTTTTTTCTGACCAAAAGTGCAAAAGTCAAAAATTCTTAATTTGAAATGACATAAAACAGCAAAACAAATCCACACATTGGACTTTGCACAAAGTTGTGCTACATAAATGACAAACGATGAGTTATCATCGTGTACAGAGCATGTGTGTATGGGTATATACATATGTATACATCTGTTTTTTCGTATTCATGTATGTATTTATACACATTTATGTATATATATATTTGTTTTTATCACCTTGTTTTACCACTTTACTATTTTATTATTATTGATATATTCTGTTTTAACAGTTACCTTATTACTTAATTTATCTGCTTTTAATGTCTTGTGAAGCACTTTGTAATATCTGTTTTGAAAAGTGCTATATAAATAGGTTTATTATTATTATTATTATTATTATTATTATTATTATCAAATAATGATGGTTTTAGTGCCATTTGAATGTCAATCCAGACTATGGTTTGATTTCTTTGCATTTTGGCACGCTAAACTTTCCAAACTTTTATCTTAGTGTCATTTGTGAATTCAGATTTTCTCACTTCTTGAACCAAGAGGGAATAGTTCAGGCTTTTTTTTTTATTTTTGTGGTAAAAGTTGGAGTGGTATCATCACAGAGTGAGTGTGAGCACTTTGTTTGGAACACAGCTTAAATGTAGCTCAGTGACACGATGCACCTGTTGACCTTTAATTCAGTCCATCCAGGTGGAAGGCTGCAGAGCCACCGGAAAAGTGACACGACATTGCGAATGAGTGCGCGGACTCGTGGTAATCAATGAGACTCCTGACATTTAAAGCTTGTATCAATCAGCTGCTAATGGGAAAGTCAATAGGGAGTCAGAATGACATGCCACTTTATTATTTATGCCTTTCTATGATCAATTCACTCAAGGAGTCGGTGGCGTGTCGCGACACCCCGGCGGACCCTGGACCCCCGGCCTGATCGATACTGCAAGTTGCGGCGAGCGTGATCAAGTGCGTGTGTCTCGGCGTTAGCCGCTAACTGGGCGTGACCCCATGACAGAGCGGCTGTAGACGCGACGTCGAGGTGAGAGAGAGCGAGGAACTGGAAGTGAAAGGAAGAACCTGCTCTGCCTTTAGGCTTTGTCAGTCTGTGATAACTAGGTAGTCGTGTAGCAGTGGTGTGTGTCAGGTCTTTCATTGGAAGTCGTCCATTCATTCCTCTTTACAAATGGGAATAATGAGACTTTTACAGCATGTGC
>CAKALU010055235.1:0-30696 GCA_916700995.1 Hozukius guyotensis | reverse complement strand
ATAACTTTGAAGGATTCTCCTTCACACTTCACCGGTAAAGGGCAGTAAATATAGAGCACCACGCCGCGAGGTGTGTTGGATTTGACCACCTCTGAGGGGCAAATGCCACCAAGTGCACCTCCAGTTTCATCCGAACATTCAACCCAAACTCCCCTTTGCAAAAAACAACCCATTAAAACAAGTCATTTTTAAAAATGAGTTGCAGTATTTCCAACTTGTTTCCAGAATTCTGGCCTTATTTCAAGCTATTTTCTTTAAATAATAAATCTATATAAATACAGTTTTTGTCAAGATACTGACTCATTTACAGGAAGTACTTGACACAAGCGAAACAACAGCAGACTATTAGTCAGATTTTAAGACTGAACTCGAGACAAACCGACTTGTTAAGATGAATATTTTTGCAGTAATAAAACACACAGTTTAAAGCTCAGTGAGTAAATTAAATAGTTTCTAAGTGAACAGACTGTCTGGGTTTTCTATTCCTCTGTCTGAGGATGGGTGCGTTTGGTCTTTGTCCTTGTTAGAGTCTGTGGGTGCTGGGTGGGTGGGGTTTGGTTGTGTGGGTGTTTCTGTGCCGTCATCAGTCGGGTTTCTGTGTGACGCCTCGTTCTCGGCTGACGCCCGCTCATTAGGTACCTGGCAACAAGAGGAACAAACAGTGATGGTGGTTGACAGACGGACAGTTTTGGCAGCAACATGGAGGAACAACTATCTTTTATTTAATAAATTATCTACAAACAGGAAAGAGCTAGCTGAAAAAACGTAGTCAACACAACATTAAAGCAATGATGTTAATGCTCACATGTTAGGGTGCTAACTAGATAAACTCACTATGACATAGATTTAAAAAACTTCCCTTCACGTCTAACTTCCTCTGCTGCACTAATCTGTCAGGGCCGTCTTCAGCCTCAGTGAGACCTCAGCTCCTCCAAAATGGCCGCCAGAGGGTGGGGTGGGAGGGTGACATCACCGAGCAAGTCATAAAGGCATGCATGCAGCACACAAGGCGCCACGACACAGGGGCGTGGGAGGATCGCAAAAATGTATGCATGCATGTACACGCCCACATACCACAGAAGTTTAGATGAGTCACTGTAATCTCCACATGCATCAACACACACACACACACACACACACACAGAGGAAACCCTGGACGCCCCCCGCACAGACACGCACACATGCTGTACACACACAGTAGTTTTCCATCGACTTTGGCACGCAAAGGCGTCTCACCTGTCTTCAGAGTGTGTGTGTGAGCAGAGGAGGAAGTGTCAGAAAGTTCCGGTTAGTGAAAGTTAAAGCTACACAGTCATTAAAGTTTCAGACACAACAGATGGAAAAGGGTATTATTATTAGTAATATTATGTGTGTATATATATATATATATATATATATATATATGTATATACAGCTACTACCGTCAGCAGGCACTATGGTCCAAGTGTTTGTTTGATTTCTAGTTTAGATTTTAGTTATTCATATTTTGTTATCTATCTATCTATCTATCTATCTATCTATCTATCTATCTGTCTATCTATCTATCTATCTATCTATCTATCTATCTATCTATCTATCTATCCTTATTCCCTTTTAATTACTGTGCTGAGTATAATTGTTCATAATTTGTTCACCTGTAGTGGTCGACTCTCTGAAGGCGGTCCGCCGCTCTTCGCCATGTTCATCATCTCCTTGATCTGGACGATGGCGAAGGCGATGGTGACCCACGGGGCGCCAGAGAGCACCCATGCCGGCTTGGCCACGTCCTCCTGCTCCTCCTGGTGTTTGGTCTTCTTGACGGGCAACGCGGCGGCCTGATGAGCCGGGGCGGGGCTACCGGCGGCGGTCTGGCTCTGCACCAGGTCGATGGTGGCGATGGGAACCGGGCTGGAGGCAACCGGGATGTTCTCAGCCAGCATTTTGTCCTCTGAGAGAAGATGAGGGGAGAGGAAAACAAGCTTTCTTTTAGAATAAAACTTACCTTAAATGTATTTTAGATTTCAACATAGAGTCTTGACTCATCGAAGAACCAAAAAATCACTACAACCGCAGCAAAAGCATTACAAATAAAGAGGAGAACAACGGCATACGACCGCAAACATAATCTAAACAAGCTGAAAATAATTACAGAGGAAAGTAAAAAACAACTGTGATCATATAACGGTTGTTTCCACCAACATTCATACTTTATTTTTAGTCTTGCAAGTCAGAAAGGCGAACATACTGAACGCCAAATAAATACAGACTTGGATTATAGTTGTGTCTCTGAAATCCTACAAAATCCAACTGCTGAAAACCTACGAGAACTAAGATTATTCTTTTGTAGAAAAAACGAATAAACTTTGGATGGAGAGATTAGGACATGGACTGTAAACTCCTGGAGGAGGTGGACTTTAGTCGAGCTGCAGTGATGCACTAAAACCTGCTGACATGGATTAAAAAACGTGCCTTCCTGTCCCTATCCTATAAACGTTTTCTCACCTTTCCCCTCAGTCTCTCCAGTCAGACACTGGATGAAGGAGAAGATGAGGAGGATGACGAGGGAGGCCATGCCGATTCCTCTGAACGTCGCTGCAGCACCTGCAAAGCAAACAGGAGGAAAACTATAAGTGGTGTTTGAAACACTCACATCTTGAAGTATCTCAACTTGATTTATTAGAAGACTTTCATTCAGTATTAAGTTTAATTAGAGCAGGAATACTCCATTTAAATAGCTGACAGATACGCAGCCACCAATATATCCCGGTTATTGCTTTTTAAAAATGTTTTTCTGCCCCAAAATGAATGCACCATAACACCACAACTGCTATTTAACTGCATTAGCCAGTACACTATACTATATATTGACTATATGCCACCGTTGTGTCGTACCAAAGTAGTTGACAAACACTCCTCCCACCATGGCTCCACAGCCGCGGCCCAGGCCGAGGTGAACGCCCTGCAGGATGCCCTGCGCCGACGTCCTCAGGGCCGGCGGGACCGCCGCACTCAGGAAGGAGATGCACGCTGCCCAAACTGAGGCGTGGGTCACACCTGGAGGACACACAGGGACAGATATGGGTCACAGCTGGAGGAGGATGACGTCTGAAACTACTCACAGAAATTTAAACTGCAGTTACAGCGTTGTTTCAAAATAAACTGGACCTACGATGATGCAACTGTTGACTATGTCATGTTTTATAATTTTGGAAAACATTGTTCTGTGTGCGTGTTAGTGAGATACATTTATTGTTGGTTTTAGTCTCTAAAAGTGAACAAAAATAGCCTTTATCTTTAACTTCAAAAGTCTTGACGCTTTGAGAAGATAATTTATACACAATTAAACGCAGCCTTGTGGAAATGATGAACAAAGAGATACAGCAGAGGCATTTATTGTTCATTTAACTGAGCTGCTTGTGTCTCTGTAAACTTGTTATATACAAATGTGGTAAACTGTACGTGGGAAAGCTGCAGCTGTAATGTTTGAAAATCAAGAGAAATGGCCGACCTCTATAAAGTAAAATGTCACTGTATTGTTTATTTTTTTTTGGCACTTTTTCAGTTCTGGACAGCCTCGAGTAAGATTTCACGTCTTTGAGGGAACAGCTGAGAGTCTGAGTCTCCACATTTGTCTTCAAGTGTTTTGGCTCAAGTTTCAGTGGTAAAAATCACACTTTATTTATCGGGGTTACTGAAACTGTGATCACAACATACCGCAAAGTGAAATATGATTCAACAGTGGTGTCATTATTTAACACAGCCTAAGCACTGCTTTGTTAAAGCACATTACTTCTTCTTTAATATTCTTTTTCTATACCTCTCTGTGCTCCTGTTTCCTTCTCACTTTTCCTCCGTAAATATTTTATTATAAATTATATATAAAAGTTGAGTTCTATTTCTTAAGAAACAAGAAGGTTAACTTAATTCCATCAAATTTTGTGCCACAGATTTTAAAGAGTTATGTTACATTGAGACACTACTTTAGTGCCATTACAGTAATTAAATATAATTATATACTTTATGTGTTCGTTTTGATATCAGCAATATAAAAAAAATGCATATATATTCACCTCAAGTAAGTGAGACATATTTGTATTATAATAAGTCTTGTTTATCAATAATTAGTGTAACTTAATTAACATTTCCACCATGGCAGTAATTAAAGATCGATTTATTACAGTAAATCAAAATAAGTTTAATTGCAAGTAGTTAAAAGAAAAATATTTGTTTTAATTACATTATTTTGCTTCTGTTTTACTGTTTTTTTTTTTATGTCTTTATAAGGGCTGCTTTAATTACAGATATATCACTACCAGCATATTAATGGGCGATAATTAACAAGAAATACAAGATATTTATAATAGATCATTTAGAAACAGTATCTCCATTACATAGTTTGTCCACCAGAGAGCAACAGCAAGTTCATTTTTCGATTGTAAAATGTCCTGATCAATACACGTCTTGGTCAATACTACTGCTAAATTCATAAATATTAATATTGATATCTGGCCCAAAAGAAGACAACATTTGTCGGTCTATACGATTTATTTACTGTGCAAAATGTAATGGATATATCCCTTCTGTTGTGGTTAAACATCTCCCTACATGAAGATACAATCTGCATTTTTATCTTGCCAACTTCCTGTCTGAAGTCACATGACCACCACGCCTTAACAAAGGGCTGGTCGCAGCTTATCAGGCGCTGTGTGCTCAAGGTCAACAACAGTAAAGATGTAATGATGTGTTCTGATGTTGTTAAAGTGAAATGTACTCAGTTTAAAACTTTCTAATTGTTTTACTGGTCAAGAGTAAAAATAGGCAGCGAACTAAAGTTAAAGTATTGAACTAGTTTTCACGTGTTTATTCTGTGAGGCGTCAGTGTTTCCTCAAGGCGTACTATTTCAAACAAACCACACAGACTCTCACAGTAGTTGCGCCCCTCTGATCTCTTAACTATAGTTTACCATCTTACATAAGTATATATATAAAAACAACAACACTATGACATTTGTAAACAGTAATACAGTAGTGCAGTGGTGCAGAGTGCAAAACGTGCTGAAATAAATATGATTAATGTAACAGGCTGCTTTATATATATGAGGTAGGTGGATATGACAGTTTATACAGTTTATACAGTGTATACAGGGATGCTTATATTTATATTTGTAGTAGAGAAAATACGAGAGAGCGCGACAACGAGGCTGCTATTTGTACCGCCATTTAATATCTATTTGGGGGATAATTATGTCTTCAGTTTTGAATCTACAGTTCCTGTAATGCTTTGTGGGATGTAAACAGGAAGTATAATGTTGCCATGGATACAGCAAGTTGGCTGTGGGCTACAACTTTTTTTAGCATGTCTACATTTGTGTCAAATTGGCACCATTAAAAGTGTGCCAAATCAAATATTAGCAGTTCATGTTTGTGATGTACTCATGGATGTACAGACAAATATCACTGGATTACTTTGATATTGAAGAAAATGTGACGATTCTCAGGCAAGTTCTGCAGTTATAAGGAGTTACTTTTTCTATGATTTCTAAGAGGATTATTTATTCACGATGGAGATAATGATGTCCTTGGAAAATGTGAGTCACACTAAATCTAACACTATATGTATCGTGTCTGTCGTGAGTTATGAAAAGGAGTATAATGTTTTATGCAAAGGCGTTAGAGGTCGTTTCAGGTGAGGTGGAGTGCTGGGAGAAACCCATTATTGTAAATGACTGTTGATGATAAAATAGGCTGAACTGTCGGAGGAAAAAGGCCGACTGATAAGCGTCCTGTTAGACAAACACAGCCACTTCCTGTCCTGTCCCCAGGGTCCTAGCTTCCATACACTCCCTGCAGACGGAGAAATGTTACCTTGAAGAACTTCCATAGGCAGGACGATCCAGGCGTTCGTCAGGTAGGAGATGTACAGGTAGCGAGCTGTGTTGCAGGCCAGGCCGATGTACAGTACCCTAAGAGGGAAAAGATGGAAGAGGACAGGGTGTAAATATATAACTTTTTGGACTTCATGTGGACTTTATGTAGAATCATACAGCCTTTAAAGCAGAGTGCAAAAGTATAGTTTGTTAATTGCAGTTTGTTTTAGGGCTGCAACCAACGATTATTCATGAGCTGACAGCATCAAATAGTGAGTTACCGTTATAATTTGCCAGAGCACAAAGTGACATGTGGAAACAGTCCAAAACCCAAACATACTCAATTTACTGACATATATGACAAAGAAAATCTTCACATTTGAGAGGCTGAATCCAGAGATTGATTGGTATTATGCTGGAAAAATTCTCAAAACTTTAGATTGGTTAATTTGGTTATTAACTAGATTAACCAAGTTTTTTTTGTGGGCTTTTGGTAACCGTTTTTGAAATTGATTCACTATCCTTTAGTGTAGAAAATGTCTTAAAATTTCTGCTTTCCCCAAAGTAAAACCATCCACAGTGTTGTTTGGTTGATTATGTCTCATGACATTTTCTTATTTGTTGAAGGTCTTTGCTCTCACCAGGACAAACAAAGAATTCAAACGGATCTGAAAAATGACACACCCTCAAAACGCTCACTTGTTCATCACCAGACTGGCACAGGATCACTTCAATGTTTGTTCATCCAAAGAAGGTTTGCTGAGCACTCAAACAGATAAGTCAGGTGATGCATGGTTGAATGACAGCTGAGGATCTCTCACTAAAAACATGAAGATCTTATTATCTTATGTATTAATGTGGGCTTTTTAGACAGGGTCAGGACACCTGCAGCCTGTGGTGTCTTACTAACATCCTCCCATCTATGAACAGATGGACGACCACCAGAGTGAGATGCTAAAAACCTGCAGCTTGCAGTTTGTTTCTACTCTAGCTCAGACTTTCCATGAAAGCAGGAAGTGTGTTGGCAGCAGAGTGTCACATCCTCTGAAGACTGAACAACATGAAGAAAATACAAAGTGTGAAATGAACCTGCTGAATACTGACACAAAAGTAAAACATAGATTGAAGTTAATGTTATATTAAAATTATGATTTAAATCAGTAACTGTGAGAAAATACTTAAAAATGATGAAATCAAGACCCCCACAAGTGGCCACAGGATAAATCTGAGGGGTCGTGAGATAATTACCAGAATAGACACCAGAAACCAAAACACAAATTGTTTTTTTTTCCTGACTTTCCTCTATCTAATAAAATAAAGGCCTTTATGATTAATATAAGGCAGCAAGGCAGGTATATTTACTTAGTAATTAATTATAATTCTTTCAAAAACACTCCCTTCCCTTTAACTTCCCCTCCAGCGCTGCACCTGCAACGTCTCCGACTTTGAAACAACTCGTGAGTCAACAGCAGAGACGTTGCAGGTACAGAGCTGCAGGCGATATTTAACACCACACTCTCAAATGTCCCTGCTGCCCGCGAAGGCCGACTTCGAATTCACTCCGACAGTAACCCCCCGAGCATCAATGACAGCTTTGTCTCAAACATTCACTCTTCACTGCTGCTGCTGCTGCTGCTGCTGCTGCAGGGTGGAGGACGGATTTGACTGCTCAGTTTGAAGCACAAAAATATGACCTTATTCACTGTCCAATGTATGATTTAGCGAGTTTATTATCAGGCTGTACTGGAGGTAATTAAGGTTGCAAAAGATGAGGAAGTCAGTAATGATTTACAAGATCTACTCGACATTTAATTGGACTTGAAACTAAATCTAACACCTACTAGTTTAAAAGAGTGTTGGCTACTTAAAGCAGGATAAAGAATAACAAAATACATCTCAGTTTTTGATTAAAAATATTTATTTTTATACTGAAAAAATTAAAATAGCTTGAGGCTATCTTCACCTATGAGGTTTTTGGTTCCGTTTGTTTTAGGGCTGCCGTCTCTTAGTCGACTAATTGATCATTTTGGTCTTAGTCAACTAAGATTTCTTTAGTCCATTAGTCATTTTTATGCTTTTTCATGCATTTCTGAGTACATCTTTGGTAATCACAAGATTTAAAATGGTGCTTTTGTGTGATTCTTTGTGGAGAAACTCAGTATCACAGATCTGTCGTTTAAATCAACTAATCGATTAGTAGACAAAAAAGTGTTAGTCGACTAAGAATTTCATTGGTCGAGGACAGTACTAGTTTGTTTATAATTTATTTTTCAACAGGATCTAAATCCAGGACTTTCTTAAGGGAGTTTTGCAACATTTGTGCATATTTTGAACATTATTTCTACAAAAAGAATCTGCTATGTGTAATGACATGCAGATTCATGTTGTGTACATTTAAAATAACACATTTAGATGACTGCAGCCTTGGTGGAGGTACATGTATACACTCCAAGCGCTTTCCAGTTTAAAATGTCACTGTTTGCTGTAAAAAACAGTCTTTACGCTGCATTTCATGTCAATTATGTCATTAATAAAACATAAATATCAAACACTCTATGATTCCAGCTTCTCAAATGTGATGATTTGCTGCTTTCCTCCGCTGTATTTCATTGTAAAATAAATATTTTTGGACATTTAAAGACATGACTTTGGGATCTGGGAACTTGTTTTTTTTTTTACATTTTATAGACTTAACAAATAATGGTAAAATTAACTGACAAAACAATCAATAATAATAATAGTCTACATTTTATTCTCTTAAAATTCAGTGAAAGATAATGTAACCTCCCAGGTGTGTGTCTTACCTGACGTGTCCGACCAGCTCGATGAACTTGTGGCTGGTGAAGTAGGCAGCGAGCTCGGAGATGTGGCTCAGGACGGAGCAGACCCCGAACAGCGTGGTGGTCCCATTCAGGTCCTCTAAGTGCCAGTACAGGAAGGTGAAGACGAAGCCGTAGCCGAAGCCCATGAACCAGGCGACGAACAGGACGGAGCTGTAGCGCACGCTGCAGAGCAGCTTTAGCAGGTCGGTGTAGTGGAACTCCTGAGCAGCGTCAGGGCTGACGGAAGTCTGGTCCGAGGAGTTGGACTCAGGTAACGCTCTCGGGCTGCCCACATCCTCCACCACCCCCTCTGGAACCTCGTGCCGGTAGTCGTCACCATTGTCAAAGTAAAACTGAGTGGCAACAATGAACGCCAGGCCCATCAGCACACCAAAGGCAATGAAGGCGATCTGGTAGTTGTGGAGACGGAATTCGGGCACGATGCAGCCCACGCCGTCGATCAGCACGGTGAGGTGTGTGTGGTCGATCCAGATGCCCACCAGCAACATGGCCATACCCCAGCCCAGCGAGCCCCACATCCTCTGCAGACCGTACCGGTCACGAGCCTTGCCGAGGTACTGCAGGGTGACGGTGTCCACGATGGTGATGGCGGGAGCGCTGAAGAACTCGCCCACGATGATGACAAGCAGGATGAGCAGGAAGATGCTCTCCACCTGGTCCCTGTTGTAGATGATCTGGTACTCCTTGGGTTTGGTTGGAGCAGGGGAGGTTGTGGTCGTGGTAGTGGGGAGGGTGATGTTTGGGGTGTGGAGGGTGGTGTTTAGCGTGAGTTGGGTGGGGGTTGGCTTGAACTGGGTGGTGTTTGGCGTGAGCTGGGTGGTGTTTACCGGCTTTAAGGGAGCTGAAGTGTTGTTGGCGTCTATGCTTCGCTCGTGCCTGTGGAACACGCTTAAATAGGACTCCAGGATCTTAGGAAGCCAAGGGATGTCTGGAAAGCTCCGGCGAGTTCTGGTGTGGTTGGTGGAGTTGCTCGGCTGCGTGAAGTTACTGTGCGGGAGAGTCGGCATCACAGGCGGCATCGTCGTCGGAGGTTCAGCACTTAGCTCCTCACACTTCATCTCAGCGGGTTTGACAAAGCCGATGCCGCAGTTGAACACCAACCAGCAGAAAACAGAAAACAGCAGGACGAGCTTCCCTTTCTTGAAGCGGTCGGCCACCACTCCCCAGAAGGGGGCGCTGCAGAACTCGATGAAGTAGCGGATGCCGACGAGCAGCCCGCTGCGGCTGGCCGACATGCCGAGCTGCTTGTAGTACACGGCCAGCAGAGGGTGCAGCGAGCCGTAGGCGGCGTAGAAGAAGAAGTAGAAGAGTTTTGAGATAAGGAGTTGGCTGTTGATTTGGAGGCACATCCTCTCGCAGCAGTCTATTGAGTTGGGCCGCGAGGCCGCTGACTGCTCGGGCGGTGTGTCCGAGGGCGGTGGCGTCGCAGAACCACCAGCCGGCCCCTCCAACGACAGCGTGTTGAACGGCTCGGCCAACACATACTTCCTCTTCTGCTCTTCCTCGTCGTCTGACAGGATGGCAACCTTGTCGTCAGCTGCCATATCTGGAAGATAAGGCGAGAGCGGCACCAACGTTCAATAACCAAATGATGCTGAATTCATTCTGTCTGCTCTGTGAAACCAAAATGATGTTTGGCAGGACACCAAACATGATGACGGGTTCCTCTACTGTAAATATAGCAGTAAACCTCTATTTAAAAAACAGGTGATGCTCACCATGGAAACACAAGTGCCTTAAAATGACTCACATTCTTTCTCCAACATCAACACTTCACTTAGTCAGGCATTAATCAGACAGCCAATACTAATATAAATAGAGCTGGTGAGCTTTAAATACTGCACAAAATAGCTTTTTAAGGTAGTCATACTAATTAGAAGTGTGATTAAGGGATGTTACAGAGATGTTTACCTTCCTAGACAGAACAGCTATTTATAGAGCAGACACACATGATACAACAGGAGTTAAATCAGGTCTAAATGTTTTAATTTGGAGACCTGACTGCATTATTAAATGTTAGATCTTGTTTAAAAGCCTCAACCCACTTTTAGATAAGTGAAACCTTTATTTTATTTGTGTAAAAGGGGAAATGTCTCTGCTTTTTTGCTATGCAGAGAAATGACACCATACAATAGCACTATACTAGATTAATAGGGAGACTCCAGAGACTGACTGACATATTCATTTCCTCCTTTTCACTTGGAAAACAAAAGCAGAAAAGTTGTTTTTACCTGCTTAAATTCAATCACACAACTCTGGAGTCAAAAAGCAGTGAAATCCCTCATATTTCTGTGTTTTCACAAATAAATAAAGGTTACACAAATCTGAAACTGTGTGTTAAACAGTCTCTGGGGTCTAATCTAGTCCAGTATTATAGACCCAGGCATCGTGCTCATTTTCAGGTTCATACTTGTATTTTGTGTTTCTACTAGAACATGTTTACATGCTGCAATGTTAAAAAAACACTTTATTTTCCTCATACTGTCTGTCTGAATATACCTGTATTTACTCTCTGTCTGAAACGCTCCGTTTTAGTGCATTTCAACGGAATTGCAATGGAATTGCGTTCCCTGGCAACAGTTTGGGTCCATGTTTACTTCCTGTCAGCTGATGTCATTCACATACACTGCAACCAGGAAATAAACTGGGACACATTTAGAATGTTTACGTTTAAAACCGTGTAATGGTCTAGATATTGTATATTTGTGACATCACAAATGGACAGAAATCCTAGAAACGGCTTGTTTCAAATGCACAATTTCTGAATACGGGCTGTGTGTACTTCTCTGTATATTGAACGCTTCGATAGTTTAACAGTATTTATAAAGCACTTAAACCTGCTTTATAATATAAAAGACATGAAAATCTGACTTTTTACAATATGGGACCTTTAATATAAGGAAAACCTATCTGCCATGGTGGCAGGTGACCTGAAAGTTTTACCTGCCACAGCCAACATTTACCCTGTTATTTGACAGGTGGCAGGTGCTAATTTCATTCCCTGGACCCAGGACTATGTCATGAAGATATTAAAACTGATTATCAAAGCAACATTGATCAATACAGATTCTGCAGCTGCAGAGCCTGCAGCGACCATTGGAGGTCCTCGGACCTCAGTTTGAACACCATCTGTCCGTCACTGTGGGTCCTATGCGGAAGTAGTCGGCATCTTGAACAAAGCTTATTTTAGATATTAAACACACTAAATCTAATACATTTAAATAGAGAAAACATGTTATAAATTAGTCAAAATGGTGATAGTCACAATAAACCGGTTAAACAGGCTGGAAACGACTCTAACGTGGCACCTTCTGCCATTTAGTCGCTTCTAACCTCAATTAAACATCATTTAATACACAATAAAACAGCACATTTAACCACTAAAGGTATTAATGTTCTTACCTGCTCAGGTGACCGCTCCCATTAAACTATGACTGCGCAGTTTCTCTTGTATTTCTCTCCTTTGTTGCTCATTTCTCACTGAAAAGACCTCATAAATATCACTATAATTAGCAGATAATGTTTGAATTTACTGTACTATGTGTAGGTTATTATTTTAGTGTTAATTTAAAGTGTTTCTCCGGCTCTCTGCTCTCTTTGTGTTGAGGAACAACAGCAGCTCGTCTAACCGGAGCTCCCACCTGTCCAACCGTCCAACCTCAGCATGGACCAACCATCAAGCATACCATGATGCACCTGACAGCTTCCTGCACAGGCCTACAAAATAAAACTGGTATATCATTATAATGAAAAGGTGTATTTATTATTTATTTGTAAATTAATTTCAAGTTTAATTTATTGATCACATACACATTGACATGGCAGTGAGATTCTTTGTTCCTGTTTTTTCTTTGTTTCCTTGTTATCCTTAGATCATCACATTTAATTCATGATGTCTAATTATCTTTTGATATGTTTAGATATATTTTCTTTTCTTCTGTACTGTTTTTTTGTGTGTATTTCATTGTTTTTATTGGATTGTTTTCCACTGTTTGGTTAGGTTTTTCTGCACATTTCGTGTAAGCTTCTTCTTGTTTAACTTTTGTTGTATTTTTAAAATTATGTTAGTTTAGATCTTCTTCCTTTTTTGTTATTGTTTTTTTCCTCCTGGGGTTGGTGGGGAGGTCCTTTGTATATAAGCCTGTAAGGCTTCTTGACCTCTCCTGACACATTTCTTGTTTTTATTCATTGACTGGATTTTGTGCAGTTTTTATATATGTGCAAATAAATAAATAGAAATATATAGAAAATCGATCAATCAATCAATCAATTGAATAACAATAATGAATTAAAATATAATCATCTTTATAAACATTATAAATATAGCAGCAACAATAGCAAAAGTTTGAGGAAAATAACGTTGTTTTTTTTAACATTTCAGCATTTAAATATGTTCTAATAGAAACACAAAACACAAGTATGAACCTGAACATGAGCACGATATGGGACCTTTAAATTCTGAATGTATATATTTTTTTCCAGACAAATGTAATGCTTTTATTTTGTCGATATCCGGTTGCCTCAGTGCTACATGCTGGTCACTTTGACGCAGCAGAGCGACTCTGCCTGAAGGTCTCCAGTGTGTCTGTTAAAGGGGAAACTTCCATTAATGCACTGTCAAAACATATAAAAAAAAATCCAGTAATTCATCTTAAAAAGACTCAGTACAACCATCACTGTAAAACAATACAGTAGAGTATAAAAATAAAACTTTCAACTCACCACTGAGCTGCACAGATAGGTCAGTAGATGTCCCTACAGTGATATTATGGCGATATTACAGCAACTATAATAATAATAGATAGATATTAATACATTTAATTATTAATCAAATGTCATTAAATGATTTTCAAAGCAATACATCTGTTTTACCTGCAGGGGGCGCCATAGACTTCCATGTAACACTGATGATGTGAATGTCCTTTGTTGAAAAATGTGGGCAAAAGTTTATGTTAAATAATAAATTTTAGTCAATAAAATGTCACAACATCCCATTTAATGTTTTCCAAACTTGGAGTCACATCAGGAACATTGAAAACACACTGTAACTGTACCACATCCATTCACATAAATAAAATATTCACCATTCAAACATTTAAGATTAGAGAATAAACCCTTTTTCATTAATACACCAGTTAATAAATAAGCTTATTTAGTATAATTCCCTCAACAGTGTTGGTTTAAAAGAAAGTTTTTTCATCTTTTAGTGTGAAGCAGATGGGAAATCCCACTAAATTAAGCGCAGAGTCTGAAATCTCTTTCCAGGCATGCAGATGTTCCTGTGGGATTTAAGCAATGACGCTGAAGCAACAGTTATTATTATTATTATTTACTTATTTATCTCACTTATTATTGTAAGTGTTGGTATTATTATTGTTATTGATATTATTATCATGACCTCATCATCTTTATTATTATTCCTATTATTAATATATATGTGTATGTGTATATACTGTATTATATATATATTTTACTCATTTATTTTCTTTTTGTTTTGTTTTTGTTCCCCCTATGCTCTACACATAAAAGGAAGGATATCTGTATGTGTGTGTGTATGTGTGTGTGCATGTGTACACTATATGTGTTTAAGAGTAGATATATGTCATAAATGACCATCTAGCCTCATTCAATGCCAAACACACAACCATTATCCACATCACACAAACACACACATTATCCACATCACACACACACACACACACACACATTCTTCAACCTGCTTTTGTGTTTTGCACCTGTGTATCTGCACACGTCTTCACTTGTTTTGCACTTTAAAACACAATAAAAAAAATAAAAATATTTCTTAATATAAGGAAAACCTGGAAATATTGCCTGAAAGTCAAAATGCTGTATTTTAATCTTGTCTTACTGTGACAGAAAATATAAAGTGTAAAAAAGACAGAAAGAAACTTATTTGTGATATGTTTCAGAAGGACGTAGAAGAAAGAAAGATTCAGTAGTCCGACTCATCTGAAAGGTCTCCCTGCTGCGTCCAGTGCTTTCTCTTCTTCTTCTTCTTCCTCTTCCTCTCGCCCATCAACATGGCGGCCAGAACGCTTATCAACACGGTAACGGTGATGATGAGCACGGTGACCGTCTCGGCGAGGCACAGCTCCGTGTCCACGTCCATCAGCCGGTAGTCATTGAGGGCCGACGGCTCCTTGCAGGTCAGGTTGTAGTAGTCGTCCAGGAAGAGCCTATGGATGCTCCGCAGCTTCCGGAAAACTCTCTGCAGGTCGCAGTCGCAGTTCCACGGGTTGTCCTCCAGCAGGATGTGGGTGCTGTAGGTGTGGATGTTGAGGAACGTCTTGAAGAAGATGGTGGACATCTGGTTGTTGGCCAGGTTGAGTAATGTCATGCTAGTGAGCGGCTTGAGGACGCCCATCTCCGTCTCCCTGATTTGGTTCCCGGCGAGGTTCAGCACCTCCAGGGAGCGCAGCATGGAGAAGATCCCGCTCCTCAGAGACGTCAGCTGGTTGTCCTCCAGGTGGAGCTGCCGCAGGCTGCTCATGGAGGAGAACGACCTCACCTGGATGGTGTGGATGCAGTTGCTGGTCAGGTTTAACCTCTGGAGGCCGTCCAGGTGCAGGAAGCTTCGGCTGTCCAGGCTCGTCAGGCTGTTGTGGGCGAGCTGCAGCTCCCGCAGGAAGGCCAAGCCGACGGAGAAACCTCCAGTCAGGGTGGAGATCCGGTTCCAGCTCAGGTCCAGTTTCTGCAGGAACTCCAGCTGGGAGAAGCCGCCGTCCTCCACCACGCTGATGTTGTTGTTCTGCAGCAGCAGGAATCTGAGCTTACGGTTTTTGTTGAAGGAGTGTTTGGGGATGATGGAGATGTGGTTGTCGGAGAGGTCGAGGAGCTCGGAGTTGGGGGGGACTCTGCCGGGCAGCTGGGTGAAGAGCGCCCGAGAGCAGATGGTGAACCTCAGATCTCCTCGGCAGTCACAGCCCGGCTCGCACCAGCTGCTGTGAGACCTGGAGGACGCCTCCGTCACCACCAGGAGGAGGAACAGGAACTCCTTCATGGCTCCAAAACTCTCTGAAAACAACCACAGAGAGGAGTTTACTCTCTGGTTACATACCAAATATGTTATGATTGAACTATTTTACTACTTGATAAAATGACCTAAAGGTTGATCAGGTTGTTGATCAATACAAACTACTCAAAATAAATAGAAGTACTGACTTTAAAGTAGCTGGATTTGCTGTTTTCTCTACGCAGTCCAGTTCTACTTCTATATATAAAGCCTTCACTGTGGATGAACAAAGCCTACAAAACTCAAAACAATGAAGTAAAAACATCATCAGTTTCCAGATGCAGAATTAAAAGACAGAAATGTCAGAGTTTAAGTACATTATATACAAATTGTGTTATGAGTGGAATAAGTGTTTTCTATAGCACTAAAAACTGGTTTTGATTAAACATTCATGATAACAAAAAAGGTGCAGAATTAGTTTTAAGTCTAAGGAACATTAAGGTCCTCTAGATGATAAAGAAATGTTTTTCTTTAGACACTCAGAGCAAGGAGAAAAAGCACATTACCCTATTTCAGTCTTTACTCAGTCGGGCGCACTAATGGTTTTAAATGCAAACAGGTTGCAGCATCACAGGCTCTTCATCAGACAGGAGGTAATATTGTTTATTGCTTGTGAGACCTGCGTTTTTAACCATTAATAAACACAACTAAATAAAAGGTTTAATATCTTCTTGCTCTGGCTATGAGAGCCTGAAGAAAGTTTGTAATATTACTGATCCCTTTTCTTTTATCTCAGAATATTATTGTAGTGAATGAAGGAAGAAGGACAGATACAGTAGAGCTACATTTTCCTGTAAATGAATGAACATGTAAAAACTCTCTCTTGTTATAATGTCTGAGGCTTTGTCTTACCAGCAGCTGCTCCTGTGTTTCCCCGTCTGTTTAACCTGCTGACAGTCGTCAAGGTGGAAACTGGACATGATGGAGGCGAGGGAGGGCAGGTTGTCACGGCCCAGAGAACCCGACGAGCGACACCACAAAGAGACACGGTGATGGAAAGAGACATAGAGAGGAGGGGAGAGCTCGTCAATTATTCACCATGCAGCGCTGGGCTTGTGGGAGGGGGTTGTGAGGGCAGCTTTAAGAGATTGAAGCCAAACTGGGCCACAGAGCTGAGAATTAGAAGGTCTGGACAGATCTGATTGATTGCAGGCGGAGGGTTGTTTATCTCCAAGTTTATTTATAGATCTATATACATTTACTCAACTGAACAACTGAGAGTCAATACGTGTTTTTAGTCGAATATTTTTTTGATTAAGAATGGTTTATTTATTTAATTGTTATGTTATTAATCTAGTTTTTACTATTATTATAGCTTTTACATCTATTTTATTACATTTCTTCATTTTTATGTGCATTGGTGTCAAACTGTTGAAGTCTTTTCTGTTGTTTGGTCCACACTTGTTCTGTCTTATTTACAGCTTGTCACTCATCTGTGAAGCACATTGAACTGCACTGTATGAAAGGTGCTATTCAAATAAAGTTTGATTGATTGATTGATTAATTGATTGATTGGATGGGCGTCTGTGGCAAGAAATAGAGGAAAAGGTGTTTATATTTAATTAGAAACAGTTGTGATAAACTTTTTGTTTCATGTTGGATTTGGAGACACAAAAAGACTCACTTGCTGTTTTAATGTATTTGTTGGGAATTAATTGTGCAGTTATGTTTGTTTTTAACAATAATAATGATGATAGTTGTGATAATTTTATTGTGAAGGAATTATTTTTATACAACTTTTTGTATTAGACTTGTACAACATATTTCTCAGTGCCAAGTGTGTTTTTTTTCTAAATTTTTTCCATCTTTTCTATGTTTTCTTTGATGCAAAATGTCACGTAGGAAGTTTTTTGTTTCTACTTAAAAAGAAAAGAAAACTTGAGAAATGTGTTAAAACAATAGAAGCTACATTTTGAATTGTAGTCGCCTGGCTGACACCTGTAACACAGTGGGATGATTTAAACTTCAGTTCCTCCATCTGACAACATGACAGGCAACCAATGACAGAGGTCAAATGTCAGAGCATGTTCTTTTGGGTGCCTTGTGATTTTTCTAGTGATTATGTTGGATTAAGGACAACACATCAACAGCTAAAGAAAGAAATATAAATATATATGAACATATATGAATAAGAGAGAAGGATTAGAATAAAAATGTCAGGAAGTAAAACGTGTAATTCCCCGATGCTGAAGCTCTTCACTGACAGATATGGGAAGCGAGCCGCAGCCCAGATGTGACACTACTTATTCTCATCTGAAGGATGAAGCGGGGATGTATTGGATAGATGATGAGGAGCGGACCTGTTGGTCACAGAGAGAAAGATTACACTAATACCGTCCAAATCCGCGGCCCAGATAAACCACTCTCTGCAGCCGCCGTCCATCCACCTCCATTAATTGAGGAACCAGAGCTTGTATCCGCAGCGCTTTAACACAAATTCTGTTCGGCTTTTTTTTAGATTTTAGCTGAGTCACATTTACCCAAAAACCTGGAAAGAGTTCAAGATATTAGTTATGTTTTTTATAAGTAAAGTATTCAGATAATTTACTTAAGTAAAGGCACCTCTACCACAATGTAAAAATACTCTATTACTAGTAAAAGTCCTGCATTGAAAATAGTTGAAAAAGTAAAATGTAATCTATAATCTGTAAAATGCATCATAGTTTTTAAGATCATCATCTGTTTTATCTGTAAAGTCTTTTGTAAAATAACTCATGAGTCAGTTGTAGTTGAGTAAAAAGTATAAAGTAGCATTAAATGGAAGTACATGTCATGATATGGCTTACGTGTTTCAATAATGTCATAAAAGTTTAAATGCTTTTAACAGGAAGATTGATTTGTTTTTATTTAAAGCACATAATTACTGAATGTGCAAGGACGTCTTCACCTGTTGGTCCCATGAAAGTCAGTTTTATTATCTTGGTTTCAACAAAAAAACAATTACTATCAATAATGCACTTACCCCTTAGTGGTGAGATTCATCAGCTCTGTGAGGGAGTTGGTTTGTGGTGTCAGCAGCTGCAGACTCTCTTCATACAGGATGGAGACACTTTCTCACATTACACCATGAGTGGTGTTGATACGATGTTTGGAGTGTCAACTGCTGTTGGCTCTGTGGCATCAGGGATGTCATGGACTGTTTCATCAACATCAATGACCATCAAAAACCTTGATGCATGGATGTCCTGTCACTGCATAAAAGAAAAACACATGAAAAATTGATGCTCCTAGTCATTTACAACACTGAAGAAAGAAAGTGCTGAAACCAATACAAATAAAAAATAGCTTATTAAATATTCAACCTGTTTCTTGCACTGTACAGCATGTCTACTGTTTCCACCTGGACGACAATAGAGCTACGCCTATGTCTTTTCCCGGTGGAGGAGAGCTGTTCAAGACACTGTTTGAGTGTCGCTCGCCACACATCACAGCAAAGTCATTGTGTTGTGGCGCAAGCCATTGCACATAAGAGTACAGTGGTGTCGTTGTCGCATTGTGTCTGAAAGGGCCTTCAGTGAGTGAGAGACAGAGAGAGAAATGGAGAGTACCAAGAGAAAAGAAATACTCAAACAGCGGCTAAAAAATGAATGAATGAATGAATGAAAACTGATGAATATAAGCCTAGTTGATACCAGAGATTCACGTCAGAGGGGCGAATTATTCAGTTTTCTTTCATGAGAATTAAAAGTAAAATTAAAAGTAGGCATATTTAACAAAAAAATGCTGTTGCAGTGTACTTATTATTTTCATTCTTTAAAAGTCACCAGAATGCAGGACACAAAGTCTCTGAAAGTCAAAGTTTTTCTGGGGGAGGACACCCAACCCCCCCGCTTTGATCTTTAAATGCTCCCTATTTTTGAGGTCTCAAGGTTGGCAAGTATGACTGGCCATTGTGGTTCTTTTACTTGTTGAGAATCTGTGTGTTATGTTAATGCAGAAAGCTAGTTGGAATCTTGTTATGTAGGGCAGATATCAGGGCACTAAAGCACATTTTAAATCCAAGCAATAGGTGAAAAATGACATGAGATAAAGTAGGTAGCAGTAATAGTTGTAGTGGTATTAGTTGTGGCATCAACAGTAGTAGTAGCAGTAGTGATAGTAGTTGTAAAACTAGCAGTAGCAGTAGTAGATGTAGTAGTATTAGTAGTAGCAATAAAAAGACAAACAAGATATAATGTTATTGTCCTGTGGTGACCTTTCAGGGATCACCTTTCAGTGTGTTCTTCTTCTTCTTCTTCTTCTCAGTTCTTCTTCTGTTTATTGGAAACAAAAAAGAAACATAAAGTAGTACAGCGAATGATTATCAGTAATAATCATGATGTATTTTTTGTGAGTTTTTGGAGGTGCAGACTCCTCAGACAGTGTCAGTGATGGTGGTACAGTACAGCAGATATTGGGTTTCTGCAGGGATCCAGTTTCAGAGCAGCCGTTGACTCGACCTGGATAATTGTGCAGCAGCTGGAAACTACTTCAGTTACCTCCTACTGTGTACTTCACCCTGCCGTCAACAGTACCCTGTTTATGGGTGAAAATCTCTTGGAAATATAAAAACACATGTGTTTTATTGGGATCTTGAATATAAAATATATAAATGACAGATTTTATCTTCAGTTTAGTGTGTTTAGTTTCTCTAAAGAAACTAAATACAAACAAGATTTATGATTTTAATTTGGATATTTTCATTAATAAATTTATGAAAACAACTTATTATACTATCTCTACTACGACTGGTACTACCACCATTACTGAAACAGGTCCTCTACCTCTAGTACTACTACTGCTACTGTTGATGTCGCAGCTACTATTACCACTACTGTTACTACTTCGTCTACTGCTACTACTACTGATACTACCACCATTACTGAAACGAGTCCTCTACTTCTAGTACTACTACTGCTACTGTTGATGCCACAGCTACTGTTACCACTACTACTGTATTTACTCTCCTGCTTCCACTACTGCCACCTGTACTTCTACTGCTACCTCTACTTCTTCTAGTACTTCTTCTGTTGCTAATACTAATACTTTTCAACTATCACTAGTATTTCTATGACTACCACCTGTGCTGGTTCTACTGCTACAATTACTACTACTAATACTGGTACTACTCTTCTACATCAACTAGTACTTCTACTGCTATTACTGCAACTACTACCATTGCCTGTATTGCTATTAATACTACTCCCTCTACTACTCCTACTGCTACTGTAAAACTACCGCTACTGTTAATGACATATACTTGTACTTCTTCTATCGTAGTTTGAATACATTGTGATTCGTATGTGATCTGTGTCACATATTATAAAGATTAGAGATGATCTACCATCAGATGGTATTTGAGTGTCTGTTTGTGAACTACAGATAATGTATGTGTGTGTACACAGTGTACACAGTGTACACAGATACAGTGTGTCTGACGCCGGCTGCAACAGCTGGATTACAGTGAGACAGTGAAGCACATGAAATGAAGACGCTAATCGTTAATCCCTGTGGACTACAGGGATTACTTCCATGTTCTGCTGCTGGAACATTAAAGTCTTCACCTCACTTTCATTGCTTTTCTTTTTAGCTTTTTCTTTGCAGTTTTAAGACCCTTGAACTTAAAATATTTTCGTGCATAAAAACACAAAAAATTCAACTTCTTCAACTAATGATTACTATCATTATTTTCTCAATTGATTGATTAATTGTTCTGTTAGTAAAATGTCAGAAAATAGCGAAAGAAATCCCCAAATAATGTCTTTAAATGTCATGTTTTGTCAGACAAACAGTCCAAAACCCAAAGATATTAATTTTATGTTTTCTGTCAATCGATACTTTCAGTTTTAATATATACTGTCATATTTTTATCCATTAAATCTAATCTGTATATGAAATCTGATCAAAATGTTAACTGGATTTTTCCCAAAACCAGCCAGTGTACTTTTGATCGATCTAGTTTCCTGTTCAATCAAAGATCAATAAATGCCACATATATTAGTTTCAGTTATTTAAAGCAGCCAGCAGGGGGCGAAACAGCTCCATCTGAAACAAGAGAAGGCTTTACAACAGATGTTAGTGATCTCTCTCTCCACAGCAGCACCAGTTGTGAGTGGTGATAGTAGTAGTAGTTGTAATAGCAGACAACAATAGTGGTAAAAAAATAAATTAACTTCTAATACTCTTAAATGTATGAGTGTTACAGTTTTACACACACACACACACTCCTGCCCTTCAGCTGTCAATCATCCCACTCAGGTGTCACTCACACTTCTGATCAATAAAGACAATTCAAATGTATTCACAAAACCACTTTTGATAGAATCAGAGTTGACATGAAGCTGCTTCACAGAGCAGTGCAGTGAAGGTGTGTGTGTATAAACTTAAACAGTATGTGTGTGACGGTTGGAGGTGTTAATGACTGTGACACCGTGGCGGCTCGTTCACGCCCCTCCTCAGATCCAACATGGCAGCTCTGACTCTGTGACAGGAAGAGCCTCGGAGAGGTCACGTGAGGTCAGAGCAACAAGGAGCCGGTTGGCTGCAACAGATTGTCCCTGCCGCTGTCAAGTCCTCAATCAGGTCCTCAGATGTGACAGACCTGGACGGGTTTGATATTTAATCACTGCTGCTGTTAGAGCTCAACCTCAGCTGCTCAAACATTTATCTTTAAATGCATTTACATTCTGTATTTATGTTTATACATCTTTTAATAACTTAAGTGATATAATGTAAGACGTATGCATTTATAAATATGTTGATCGTGATCATGAATATCAAACTGGAAAAGTTTGTGTGTTTAACAAGTGAAACATTGAGAAGAAAGCCTCCGTTAAAAACTGAGATGAAAGAGTTTTATGACATTAAACTGTGATAAAGACTCCTCACTGAGTGTGAACCAATTCCTCTGAATAAACATCATCACTGCTGTCATCATCATCATCCTCATCATCACTGTGAGTGTCAGCGCTGTCATCCTGAGTGTCTTCATCTCCATCATTACCGTCAACATCACTTCATCTTGTTTTAATCAATGTTGAGCTCAACTACTACAACTAGTACAGCTTCTAATACTACTACTGCAAGAACTGTAACTACTACCAGTTCCTGCCACTGCTTCTACTAACTACTACTACCTCAACCAGTACAGCTACTAATACTACTACTACTACTACTGCAAAAACTGTAACTAATACAAACTCCTGCCACTGCTTCTAACTACTACTACCCCAACCAATACAGCTAATAATACTACTACTGCTAGAACTGTAACTACTACAAACTCCTGCCACTGCTTCTACTAACTACTACTACCTCAACCAGTACAGCTACTAATACTACTACTACTACTACTATTACTGCAAGAACTGTAACTAATATAAACTCCTGCCACTGCTTCTACTAACTACTACTACCACAACTAGTACAGCTTCTAATACTACTACTACTGAGATTACAACAAACTCCTGCCGCTACGTCTCCCACAACTACCTCAACTACTACATCTACTAATACTACTACTACTGCAGCTACTACAAACTCCTGCAACTGCTTCTACTAACTACTACTACCACATGTAGTTCAGCTACTAATACTACAACTACTACTAGTGCAAGAACTGCAACTAATACAAACTCCTGCTGCTGCCTCTACTAACAACTACTACCTCAACTAGTAAAGCTAGTAATATAATTACTACAACTACTACTGCACAACTGCAACTACAACAACAATTACTACTGCTATACTGCTACAACTTCTACAGCTACAGTAACTGACTGTATTAATACTGCTACTACGAACTACAAACTACTACAGTACAGTACAGCTGCAGCTACTAATACCACAACTACTGCTGCAACTAACACAAACTACTAATAGTATTACTGCAAGAA
Organism: Hozukius guyotensis; assembly: GCA_916700995.1. Classification (NCBI taxonomy): domain Eukaryota; kingdom Metazoa; phylum Chordata; class Actinopteri; order Perciformes; family Sebastidae; genus Hozukius; species Hozukius guyotensis. Next base: position 7,100 of record CAKALU010055235.1, on the reverse strand, counting down.
CTACAATTACTACAAACCCCTGCCACTACCTTTAGTACCTCTACTACAATAACTACAGTTAATAAAACACCTACCACTGCTTCTACTACCTATTATTACCACAGAGCTACTACTGCAAAAACTGCTTCTACTACCTACCACTACTACTACTGCAAAACTGCAACTACAACCGCTATACTGCTACTGCTGCAACTTCAACAGCTATTGTAACTGACTGTACGAATACTTCTACTGCCAATGCTGCAGATACCAGTACTACTACAGTACAGTACAGCTGCAGCTACTAGTACCACAACTACTGCTGCTACTGCAAGAACTGTAATTGCTACAAACTCCTGCCACTACGTTTACTACGACTAAACCACAACTGATAAAGCTACTACTAATAATACTAATACTACTGCTAAGGCTGCTAATTCAACAGCTACTGTAACTGACTGTATGAATACTTCTACTACCAGTGCTACTACAGTACTACTGTCCTGTGACCTTTCACACTCTGATGGACATGAAACCTGCCATCTGTACAAGCAAACTACTTCCAGTTTGACCTCTGACCTCTCTCTGTGTGTGTGTGTGTGTGAGAGTTTCCAGACAAAGCCACAGTCGATAAAGAAAACACCTCCAGGGAAACTGGGAAAAGTGTGTGTGTGTGTGTGAGATTGAGCTTGAACACACACACACACACACCCACCCACAGTCTCCAGTGGTCTCTGGTTGTCAGTGTGGATCCATCAGACCAACAGGAGGGAGGCCGTGACCTCCAAACCAACTCTACGCATCTTTTCTCTCCTCTCTTCCTCTTCATCACCCAGCTCCTCTCTTTCTATTCCTTTCGTCTCCCTCCTCTCCTCTTCATCTCCCCTCTACCTCTCGTCTTTTCTCCTCTTCTCTCATCCTCATTTGTCCCTCTCTCTTCATTTGCTGTTCCTCCTCTTTTGTTTTCCTTCTCCTCCTCTACGTCTCCTTGAACCCTCCTCTGGTTGTTCCTTCAGTATCTAGGTCGAGGTTGTGTTTTGCTCTCTAGTGTGGACGACTGGTGAGTACACACACACACACACACACACACACACACACACACACACACACACACACACACACACACATACACACACACACAGTATTTTTGGCAGCTCAGTGTGTGATCGCCCCTTGAGATGTCAGAGCTTTTAGGTCAGGCAGATCTGTGAGGTTCAGCAGCTTCCCGGAAAAAAACAGCAGCAGGTCGCCGAAAATACTCTGAATTATTCAACAGCATCATATCAAAGTCAACACAACAAACAACGAGAGCCTCACAAATTCTGTCGAATGAACACAAACTGCATTAAAGGATTATGTTTCATCAACCTGTTGAAGGGTTTAACCAAACACCTGATTTTCTTGCTCCAATAAAATGGCTAAAAATGTTTAAAGTGGACGGGGGCAGAAGCAAAACGTATTTTAGACACCTAAAAAAATCAAAGTGTACGCTATATTTTGAATATTTTCGTTGGTTTACCCTGCCGCGAGACAGCTACACAGTCTATGTTTCCGGGGAAACTGAAGCAGTTATCTTTGCTCTTATTAAAGCCACCAGACTCCATTGAAAAAAACAGTAATTTTACCTTGCAGAACATGGGAGTTGCTGGTCTACTGCTGCCTTGATCAGTTAGTTTGTTTGTGTTATTGTGTGTCTTTGGTGTTTTAAAAGGTTAGTTCGGATTCAGTAAAATAGACTTATATTGAATATAATTGTATAGAAATAGAATTCTGCCACTAATGGCACATTTTTGAGGATCATTGCTTTCATTTTGACCAACCTAAAAGTTCCCAGTTTTTTTAAAAGTAGCAGATCAATTTGAACTGATTTTAACCTGGATATTGTAAAGATATTGTAAGTAAAAACTGTTTGCTGCAGTTTACAGAAAACAACGGCCATCTTTTGTAAAAAATATAAAGTGAGACTAAAAGTTTTGTGTTCCTTCGGAGGGGAGCAGTTGTGTGTTTCAGCTTCCGGCATCAATATTTGATGACCTCTCCACCCGCCTCATCTGCTTGGGTCGACCAAGCAAACGCGCTGATCCAACCTGTTTTGGCATATTGACATGGAGGACGCGGTAACGGCAGCCATGTCACCAACAACACACAAACCGGGGGTTGATGTTTGAAGGCCCAGGGGTTAAAGGTCAAACCGTGCGGGTGAAGGTGCTCAGTGAAGCATCACACGGAGAGAAAACAGAGAGAAACGTTTTCATGTCAAACACAATCACAACAGAAATAACAGAGTCCCTTCAGTCTGCAGCTGTTTACATGGTGACATATTTACATATCAATATCATTAGGTTAATTAGTCTTTTATAATATTATTTAGTCCTATTGTATATATATCTGATGGAAAACTATGTACAAATATATATTTTACTGTGTTTTTGAAACAGTTTTAGCCATGCAATTGTTGATTTTGCTGGTTATAATATAAACTGTCATCAGAATCAATCATTATAGATTAAATTATTTTATTTGAACCTCTTGGCTAATGCTTTTTGTCTGGACTCTCTCTGCATACTGTTGGCAAAAAGCTGGATTATTTTTGTGCTAATTACCTTGAACTAGGTGTGGTAATATCTAAACGTCTGACAGCAAGAGACCAAAACTTTTTCTACGAGTTAACATGTATTTAGAGTCCTTAAATGACTTTTAATTAAGCGTGGTGGGGGTCGAAGAGAGCTGTCAATCAAACGTTTGACCTGAGCGTCACGCTGAGGTCGAAGCCTGCAGGCTGGACAGCGACACTCGGTAAAGGTCGGGACATTCAACTGAAGCATCCTGCAGACACACACCTGACCTTTCAGCTCGCTACACGTCCACTTTGACCACCTGCAATTACTGAACAAGGTTTTCTGGAAACTGACGGAACATCTGGGTCAATATTGTCCTGCTGTTAAACTGGACTCTGATGTGATGCAGTTTGATTAAATATCTATTGAAGAACTGCTCAGCACTGCCCTGGCTGGTCAAAAACAGTCCCAGTAAAGGTTTTTAAAACTCATGTTTACCAAAACTAAAGGCACATGAACAATGATCCTTTACAGTTCTACATACGTGAAGAAGTATCTGTATGATGTGGCCTTATTACATGTGAGGTATTCATCTTGTCAGACCTGGCTCTGACTCTTAAAATACATTTTGATAGCCAATAAAGTCCATCAACCTGCTGCTGACTTCTAAACTTCCCTGCTGCATGTGCCTGCTGGGAAAAGACCTTTACTTCATAAACAAAATGATTCGCCTCACAGTGACCTGCAGGCAGAAATCAACTGAAACCTTCCTGCTTTTATTTATTCACAAATTACTCTTACAGTTTTAATCCTTGTACCTATTTTGCAGTTTTTAGGGATTAAGTTTAAACAATTTTGGCTCAGGTAGGATGCAAGTAAAAACTACTTTTCTACAACCAAAAGTCAATTTACACTGATTTACACTGGCTAAATTTTCTGATTGTAGCTTCTAAAATGTTTATTACATTATATTGTAGCTGTAAGCAGATATAAGTGTATATTAATGTATTCGTCAAAGCCTCCTGTGGAGTCATAGGAGTGTCATAAAAAGAAAAGGAAGGAAAAATAAAGTGATAAATGTATAAAAATAAATAAATGACATAAATTGTAAAATAATATATCTTTTTTTAAATATACTGAAAAAATTATAATAATACTGAGTAATTTATATGCAAAAAATAAATAAGTATATATTTAAAATAAAAGTATACATTAAAATGCTTAGAATTATTTTTTCATATCTTGTAATTTGTCTTTATATTTCCACATTTACTTATTTCTCTATATTTCCATTTTTTAAACTTATTGTTTTTTTATTTACTCATCTTTGTATTCCCACATTAATTCTAATTCTTTTACAGATTAATTTTTTTTTATTGCACTCCTATGACTCCATACTCATACATAAAATGCATCTTCATAGGAGAAGTTAATAATACTGTACATTATTAAACACTTATTATCTACCTATGACTACGTTGTAGTGTGTTATAAACCATAAACTGACATACTGCTTTTAATGCTAAAGAAGGGGAGTTGAAATATAACTATGTGTATGTGTGTTTAATCAAAGCAGTCTGTGTGTTTGAGCAGCCTGCAGGGAGTCAAAGCTCAGATCTGGGTTACAGTGACGGGAGGTGGAGGTGGAGGTTGTGGTGAGGGGCCTAAAAGCCTCCCTGCCTGTTAACACTGACCATTAGCTCTCTGTTTAAACCTTTATGACAGCTTACACTGCGCTCTGCTCGGCCATCTGGACGTTTCTGTGTCACTCGATGCAGATAAATGAAAGAAAATCAGGGTTATCTTTGGGTGTGGACCGAAGGTGAGCAGCAGATGTGTTTGATTTCCTTGTTTCGACTTTATTTATTCATGTTTTATTGTCTGTAAAACAGTTATTGTGAAGTGCTACCACAAATAAAGTTCATGTTCATTATTTATTGTTGCCCTTTTCCTGAGAGGGAGTGTGTTTTACCTTTATATCAGGAAGTGCAGGAGTATCTGTTTGTTGGGCCGGAGATAATGCACATTGACAGCCCGGCGGGTGGAGACAGGGTGTGTGCAGAGAGAGAGACAGAGAGAGAGAGAGAGAGAGAGAGGGGTCGGTGTTTACTGCTGCAGCTCTGCATGTAGATGAATAAAGGCAAAATTAAATTAATAGAAACAGACTTGGACAGAAAAATCAATCTGTGAGAAATTAATCAGAGCTTCAGTGGATCCAGGTTGAGAGGAAAAGAGAGTTTCCAAGCAAGCAAAAACACTTCAGTAGATTATTGTGATTTATAATATAATATAATATAATATAATATAATATAATATAATATAATATAATATAATACAATACAATGTAATATAATATAATATAATATAATATAATATGATATAATATAATATAATATAATATAAAATTAATCAATCCAGTTAAATCAGAAAGATACATTTCTTAGATGACATAAAAGATGCCTAAAAGAAATTTCTGTCCATTTTTTGGGTGGGTGAAAGGCATTGTGGGAAATGTAGGAAAACAACACAAGATAGGTTCACCTAAATATCTGCTGGAATATGATGAACATCATATTTATGTCTACATGTGAATTTGAAATTTTCATTTTAGACTTCAAAACGAAAGAAAAAACTATTATTTAAATCTGAAGCATAAAAAATCATTTAAAAATTCAGATTTGAGCTGTTTGAATACATTTTTTTTTAAAAACAACACAGCGTTAGTAGGGTCTGAAAGCAGGTCAGAGCTCTGCACTCGCTCACAGAAACAGCACAGTGTCCATATTTTCCATCAGGGAAAAGGCCTGAGTGGTTATAGACGATCATTAAATATTTCATATCTTGTCTGTGCAGCAGAAGCGACGCACAACCGCAGAGACTCCTGATCGAGGTGTTAAATATTGGACGTTTACAGTAACTCTGTTTATATACAGTACAGTCTGAACTTGATTTAAACGTGCAGGTAAAGCTGACGAACATTTAATCTCCACAGTGAAAGTGAGGGAAGGAAAAAGACTTCATCAGGAAAAGAAACAGCATTAAATGACCCGTGTTTACCTGACAAGTGACCTCTTGTGATCAGAAGCAAAGCAGGAAGTACCTGAACTTAATAGAGCTCTAACCAGGAGTTGAGAGGAGCTGCCTGGTTTCAGACCTCTGAAATGTTTCACATATCTCAGATTTTTTCAGCGATTTAAAGAGGAAATGAAACAAAATGGGAGAATGATGCTTAAAAAATCATCTATGGTTGGAATAAAACTTGTGTTGTGTTATTTTTTATGCATGTATTGACTGGACTTTTTGTGAACTGTATGCAATATATTATGTGTCACTGAATGGATTTAATACAATAAAGCACACCGAGCGTACTGGTAAAGAAATGTACTGTATATACAGTGTATTAATAAAATTGGGGTTGAGGGGGATACTAAAACTTTGTTCATCAGCTTTTCACAAAACCTAATGAAACTTGTTTATTTTTATCATTTTTTAATTAAATACTATTGCAGTGCAGTCCAAACATTACTTAGTGCTCCTTTAAAAACACTTCACAATGCAAACAGAACAGGAAGTGATGCTTTTAGTCCATAATCTGCTTTAGATTTCATCCTTTTAGATCTACATGTGCAGCCTGTTTTGTGATGGAGAGCACCGTTATCAATACAAAGGAAACACAGAGTCGTCTTCCTCGTGGTTTCTCGGAGCGCTTGTAATGAATTATCTCAATGACCAACACAACAACAACATCTTTGCTCTCGGTTGGCGCCTCCTTGAGGTTTGAACTCTCCCAGCGGGCCTCGCCAACGGCCTGTGGCGGCGGGCTGTGTGACGCAGCGTCCCGGGCAAGCTAAAGTGGGACACACAACATCTTGCTTGGATGATTGATCACGTCACAAGCGGGCAAAGTTAACCGGCTGAAGGCTGCGGGAGAAGAAAAACTCTCATAAATGATTCGGGGCGAGTCATTAAAGATGTAAAGTCGGCAAGCAGACAGCGTTCAGCACTCGGCAGAGGAAGCTTTTATGTGTGCAGCTAAAATTTGTCGTTTTAAACATCTTCACAGTCAGGCTTTTATCTTTCTATCATTTTCTGAATGCATTTTGATCCCCAGGATGCATAAATCTGAGCCTGAGCTGAAGGGGATACAAATCACTCCAGATGTAGACGCTCACAAAGAAAACTAAATGGATCCCTCTTTTTCTCTCAGCCCACCAGGATGAGGGAGGTTTGATTTCTAACACGGTGATGATATCCTTGATCCTGCATCATAAAGTAACTAAAACGTGAGGATCAAAATGTGATTTTAGAAGCATTTTAGAGGAGATATTTCACTGTTTTAGAAGAGATATTTCACGGTTTTAGAGGAGATATTTCATGGTTTTATGAGGAGATATTTAACGGTTTTAGAGGAGATATTTCATGGTTTTAAGAGGAGATATTTCACGGTTTTATGAGGAGATATTTAACGGTTTTAGAGGAGATATTTCATGGTTTTAAGAGGAGATATTTCACGGTTTTAGAGGAGATATTTAACGGTTTCAGAGGAGATATTTCATGGTTTTA